>DWKW01002622.1:0-10829 GCA_018250115.1 Doberes anticus
ATTGGCATGCCTCCATGTAAAATAAATTCATATAAGTTTAGTTACAACGCGAACGAAGTCGCTGGCGTCATCTAGTTTAATCTATATAATAGATTCCAAATTTCCAAATTATCAACAACATTTCATTAACGTTTTCAAACTAAAAGTGATGGCATAGCATAGCCGCCAGCATATAGATCAGGTTTTTTTTATATTAACAGAATATTAAAGGAGGATGTAGCCATCCACATCAAACCTTAACTAAGACGGAAGTCCTATCTGAGGTTGTATGCGTTGCTACTCCTGAGGACTAAATTGTAATGCCTCCTGTCCAGTATCCGTAAAGCAGCAGTGTGAGAACTGCTGTGTTTCGGTTTGAAGAGTATGGTTATGCAGAAGACACCGAACAAGAGGCATTCCAACTAAGTCCTCACGAGCACCAATGCATCCATATACGACCTCAGATGGGGCTTTCATCCCAGTTGAGATTTGATGTGGATATGCCTGGGCAGTGAACACTAAACATCAGGTGGCCTTCATGCTCATTTGCTTTTCTACAAAAAAAAGACAAAATCTTCTGCCTGACTACAACGACCCACCTACTACCCACACCCATCAAACCGAAACGCTACGGTAGAAATAGGCGTAGCGGTGTAGTCGCCGCAGATAGGCCTTCGTCATAATAGGTTAATACAAGCTTGGTCGACATTCAACATTGGTCAACTAAGAGCTCGTTGTCTCCATGGCAAGTGTTTCTTTGAAAGCGTCGTAAGTCTCTACTTACGACGAAGACTCGCCTGCAGCGGCACCACCGTTTTCCTACTTCTGCCGTAAAGCAGCAGTGTGAGAACTGATGTGTTTCGGTTTAGTGGGTGTGCGTAGGCAGAAGACAGGATAGGCCAGTACTGGCCAGGGAGATTCCAATTAACCGAGCATCCAATTAACGTAAGGTGCCCTGCATGCCCGAACGCTATTATGTAAATATATTTTTAATGACTTATTTTTCATCTCCAAAGTACTGGCCAATAACTATATTTGTGACGCTGAACATCCTGGCTGCTGTCGGTTGTTGCCACATCATTTACGGCGGTCGCTGACGTGCCATGGAGCCAACGTATCACCGTACTCGTAGCTCGCATCCCGTACCAACCGGCGCCTCAGGTTCCGCCGATACCAAAGTAATGCTATCGAAAGAGGCTCCAGGAGCACAGCTGGCACATAAACTGCAGCAAGAGCCGAACGCATCAAGTCGTACCGTGGCGATATAACTGTCTACCTGGTACAGGAGCAGCCATATCGACTTAAATGACAACATTTTGCCCCCACCGACTAAACGAGGCTCGCATACCTCATATAATGTAATTAATTTTAATGTGTAATGTTAATAAAATATTAAAACTAAATTTATTATTACTTTACTTCGGTAAATAGTGAGTGATGGCCTAGTGGCCAAATCAATTCAATCCCGGCATGCACCTCTATTTCTCGAAATATTGTCGGTTCAAAATTTTCAAAATTATGGGCATTTTATGAATTAATAATCACTTGCTGTAACGGTGTAGGAAAACATCGTGGGGAAACGTGGTTCGCCAATCCGCACTTGGCCAGCGTGGTAGACTATGGCCTAAACTCTCTAATCTCCGAGAGAAGACCTGTGCCCAGCAGTGGGAAACTACTTAGGTTAATTATTTTAATTAGTTTCTGTAAAATATTTGTGTAAATAAATAATTCTACGGGTCAATTGACAGACTTTCTTGATGAATGAATGGAACATGTACTCCATATAAATATGTCTGTTCACTTGACAATATCCTCTAAATTAGTACATCATAACAAAATGTTAATATCAAACTTATAAAATACTAAAGAAAACTTTCAGTATTAATATTATATGACGAGCATGTTTTCTACAAAATACTTCATCTACTTACATGGCAGTGTCTGCATAAGTGTCTATATTGTACAAGAAACAAGCTTGGCGAAAAACGTCAAAGAACGTGATCTAAAGGCACTTTGTACTACAAGTTTGCCGTGTAATATTTAAAAAAAACGGCTCGACTATACTGTATACAAAAGTCTGGCCGTGAGTTAAAGGAAAGTGAGGTCATGACACCGAGGTGAAATGAATTATTCAGGATTGCTGCATGCGTCTTACCTAATACCTTCGGGTAGTGTGGTTTACGAGCACGTGTTGAATCTATATGTCACTAGAATCGTCAATATTGTGTATTACCATAGAAATATTTTGTGATATATTTTACGACTATAGTACATTTTGAACATCCATCCAACTTAAAGATACACGACACGCAAACACGGTCTATTTGCCTACTAAAACCTACACCGGTAAAATAATACGGCTGCAACGGCAAAAATGGATGCATCGACGGTGGTTATTAACAGTATTGATTTAAAAATCTGCAGTATATGTAAAAAATTTGCTATTAGCTGTTACCACTGAATCCACTGATGGCCTTTACAAAATCAAAAAGACAAAAGTTCAAAAAGCACACAGAAACAAATCCGTTTAAAAAATTTGTTAGATAGACCCTTAATATTGATATGCGCGTACTCGTATCACACTATACACTATTCAATTCTATTGCGAGCATACATGTTTGAATTGGTTAAGACTAAAGAAACTGGCAGGTGGTTGCAAAGATCCTATCCGAGCCACTTTTCATGCGTTCGTCGTCCCGACTTAGTGACATGTTTTATCATTTTGTAACATTTTTTCTCAAAGCTACAATTTCCTCTATTAGAATTTCTATTGGATCTTAAAATATCCCCGAGACTCAATTGGGATAAATTGACAGGCCTATCTTACATCTATTTGATCCTAAACAAGATACGGAAATCAAGATTTACCCTTGAGTCAAAATAAATTTATTCAGTGAAACCACAACAGCCGTCATTAAGGAACTAATGCTTTTATTAAGAAATTCTACATTTACTCATACTACTTGTCCGTGTTTCATCTTTCTGTTAATGCATTTATAAATGCAAGTGTAAAGAAAATCCACAACAATGCAATAATTAAACTTGGTTTTTCTAGATAGGCATAGATAGGATAGTCACTCAGAAAGTTTGATAAATAATCAAATCAAATTTACTATCTTAGGTTGGAACGATACGGTGCAGTCGCCCAAGATGCCAAGACCCAGGAGCGGGCTATTGGTTAGAACACTCGAACGTACCAATGGACCGGATAGATGAGCATTTTTAAGAAGCGCTAACGGGTTTTGTTAAAATTACCCCTAAATTACCCCTTCGTCGAAGACTATGAACAGCGGGTTTGCTAGACTCTAAATAACATAATTATTTGTTTTAAAGTGCTTATTTTCTGTCCATTCACTTATATCCTTATAAAAAACTAAGGCTTACCTTCGCTTAACAGTTTCGAGTTTTATGGACATAAAGATACGAAATCTGAAACCTTTTTTTATTTAAAAAACATTCTGTAAATCTGTCTATTACTAAGTTTATAGTGTACGAAAATGTTAAATAAATATAAAAAGATAAGGTGCTATAAGACGATAAACTAGCAAATAAGGCTTCGAGTTGGTAAATTAATACTAACATATTAACCCAAGAATTATAGATAATTAACATCATGTTTCTTAGAACTCTAATGTTTCAGGCATACATCTAAAAATAGACCTTTTCATAGCCTATTGAAAAATACAATTTCAAAAATTGTATTTATCAAGAATATCTCTCCTAATTATGTAGAAACAAATTATTGAAATTAAACGAGTCTTATACCGCCGTTTTACAGCCGTTTTACATTTGGTACAAATAATTATTATTTTCACAAAATTAAGGCGTAAATTGTCATTACACTTGAAATAAAGCATTAAAGAAAATATTACTTTTTAAGTAGTTTATTTTATGTAATTATGTAAACTTTATTTTCAGTAATTGTGCAGTATGTTAGTGACCGACAACCTTTGGAGTGGCAACAACGTTCTAGACGTAGTGCAGGATGCCCTCAGGCTCGGTGGACTGGAGACTTAAAGCGAGTGGATGCGGAGGGCGAAGGACCGTGAGTAGTGGCGAGCCTTGGGGAAGACCTATCTCCAACAATGGAGAGACACAGGCTGATGATGATGATGTTAGTGAAAAAAAAAAATGTTTTCGAACCCTTTGGATTCATTTGCCTATCTAGTGTTTTGTCTCTCTCACTTGAATAAGTGAGATGAGACAGTCATAGATGATACAATTTATAGCTGAAGGTGATCACTACATACGTCTACATATGTCGCTGAGGCACAGTGCTAGGTATATGCACGATCGCTTCCCACCACGCAATTTATTTTCACTTCGAAGGAGATTATGTGTAGGGTTTATTTAATTTTCTATTTAAATCGGTCAGTCAAGTTATTTATAGTTTCGTAACATCAGATTACTTTTAATTGTGATGTAGGTACTTGCAAATCATTTGTCTATTTTATCATGGAGGAGGTGCTTTAGCTACGCTCATCGCGTCATGATTTTAGGATCACACAGCACCTTAAACGCCTTTATTGTAGCCTGAGATTAAATAAGGGGTTGGTAATTAAAGCCAACCAGGATTAACGACCTTTGTCTCTTACAATTATAATTTATTAAGTCAAATGCGTAACCAGGCTTTATACAATAATCCGGCCTTTATAAATTTTCCGGTGAACAAACTTATAATTAATTTAAATAAGCAGACGAGCCTTTATTTACTCGGTCTAATGGAATTTAGACTGGGTAAAGAAATAAATTATATAATTTTTTTGTAGTTTTTAGATATCTATTTTACTATCTATCTGAGTAGGTATTTATTTTACTTATACCCTTAATGAAGTCACACCAGCGACAGCAACGCCCTTTTAACTTATGAGGAACAGCTTCACTGTGCCTACCGTCAACGAATACGTCTGTCGTCCTAGCTTGTTTTCCAAAAATTAAATATGTGCTCTGTTATGTAATTTTTTTTTTTAAGCTCACATCTTTAATGTTTTCAGATACAGGACCTGAAATATATATTAATAAAAGATATTTATACATTTTGATGCAAAATATGTATGTCAGCATATCGTATCGTATGGTACTGATTCGGTATATTATATCAGTGTATATAGCATATCGTTAGATATGGTATTATATTAATTAACGAATTATTGAAAAAAATTACGGGTTGTTTGAATCAGGGAGGTATAGCTGGAGGCGCGCCCGACGTCAATATTTAACCTAGACGCAGACGCCGTTCGAAGACTGTTTGTCTTGTACACCACGACTCATAATGGCTAAAGGGTTGTTTACATTTCTCTATAGAATTTATAATAACCTTGTTAACGTCTTCGTATTTCCTTTTGGAATACAATACTGTTCAGTTTAGACTTCTAACGTAAATCATGCCGAAAACTACCATACTACCTAGAATTTAAATGAATCTGTAGTCAAATTTCAATAAATATTGTTATTTTTCGGTTGGTGATGGTCAACTTCATTAGGGAACTGCTAGTTATACAATACACTTAGGAAATTTTTTGCAATGTTTTCAATCAGATGAATCAAAATTAATATTAATCCAAAAAATAAATCGCAGATGTTTTTTTAGTTTTAAAGTCTGATAAACAGGTATCAACGAACGAACCACCTGATGAAAAGTGGTCACTGTCACTAATGGAAATTAAATACAGGTAATTTGCAGGTTACTGATATACATATTTATTAACATTTTGTTTGCATTGATATTTGTACTATTTCATTGCTTGTAAATGATAAATCCTGTTGTGATAGTGAATAAATGATTATATTATTTTATTATTACATATTTTCATGACACATTTTCAATCTTTTTCTTTGCAAACGGTACCGCTTGGCCGTGCCCCAGACTTTGACTCGTGAGTGGCATTCGCGCGCTTCGGAATACAGGTATACTGTTTAATTTTTTATGGGATCACCATTTTTGCCGAGCGCAGATGTAAAGTTGCGCGCATGAAAATTTTGACTTCAGTTCGTTTTGTTTATTTCCTTGTAGACATAATATAACTAGGTAACGATAGGCATAACCAATGTTTAATTATAATAATTCGACGCCCGATATTCTTTCTGTTATTTCCTAAGAAAATAATAATCTTTACAATAGAAAATGTAGTTTTTATAAATATAATTGAATTGATAACTGCATATAATGTAGGTTAAAACATATATAATGTAGCTGTAACAATTATAGTGTTTTACGAAGAATAAACGATATTTAGAAATTTGACGGCACGGAACCCTACTCTCTCAGAACTCAACAACAACAACAACAGCATGTAAAAATATCAATAACATGTGAAACCAGAATAGAGACGACCGATGCACCCGCCAATATGGAGACCTGCAGGTATGAAATAATTGCGACAAAACATGTGGTGACTTCGAGTACATACATACGAGTAGCAGCTCACTGAAATTGGTTGACAAATGGCATTCGAACGAGAAGCGTCTGTTAAAGGCTTACGTGTAGCGTTCGGTGGAGGCGAAGGTATAGGCGACACGCCGCCACTGCCAATGTATGCGATCTAGTTAGCATAAAATTATAATTATTTTTGTATATTAAGGAAACTGTATAGGAGCATGCAGGAAACCTGGTCACAACAGCTCATGGTCATCCATATCCAGCCTCAAATAAGACCGAACTCGTATCTGAGGTCGTATGTGGATGCGTTGCTACTCCTGAGGACTACATTGGAACGTCTCCTGTCCTTCCTGTGTTCTGCCTAACCACACCCTTAAAACCGAAACACAGCAGTGGCCACAGTGGTTTCTTGTTTATTTTAGAAATAAGTGCAGCGGCGATGACACCGCAGAAGATTCTTTAGAGCAGGACTCTATCACCATCAAAACCATACTTATATTTTGATATAGAGGAACCCCACTTAACTAGAAAGGTAACTTTTAATATTTACCTTTAATACATTCATATTTACTTTTAATATTCATTATTCACATGAAGAAATAAAGTTTTATGGTTCATTGATTTTAAAGTATTGTATTTGTGTATCCGTATTTATTTTTTGGTAGTAAAAACAACACTTTTTGGTAATGCAAAAAGGAATCATGAGTTCAATGCCAAGCCTAAGTGTTAAGGACAACTTCGATAAAGTTCACAAGGCTTGTCACCTTATTGGCTTATTTATAGAAGAGTTTGGCTACTTTTTAAAATGAAGTATTGATTTTGTTGTAAAAATAACTACGTTACTCTCTTACTCTTCACATTTTCGTATCAACTTTATAATTTCTTGTCAATAATGTTTCCTTTTCCTTTACAATAGAAATAAAAAATATATGTCAATTTCTATTTCTTTATTACTTTTGACTAAAGTTTGTACATCATAAACTACAATTTACGTAAAAACATATCTACACATCATTGTCTTCAAAATGTTATATATCGAGTTACAACCTTAGTTTCACAGTGATGACTGAAATGTATCGATTATACGTAAGTGAAACATTTAAATGACATTATTTACTGTTGAACAGAAAATAAAAGACAGATCGAACATTATAAAATATTAATATAAATAAATCAAAAAAGTTATTAAGTGGAAGTTGACTTAAATAATACAGATGCATATAAATTACATTAAATTAATACAACCTTAAATAAATAAAAAATAAACATATTAGTATAGATTACGGATAATTTACAACTGTCAATACCTATATAATATATGTTTTATATTTATTTTCTAAATAATTCTTGGCACATTCTCATTTCAGGTAGGGCATACTAATAGATGATTATGAATTATGATAGGCTTTACACTAAAAAGATTACTTGGGAAGACATGATCTGCTTTTCTTGCAAATACTTTGGCGTAAGACTATCGTAAACAATGCCGCTCTATATAACATGACACTTAACATATTGCACGAAACTACTACACTATTCACAACTTTATTTTGTAATAGAAATATAAAAAATTATTCACTTTCTCATTTTATGCTCGAAGATAGCATTAATATATTTTCATAAATTAAGGTATGCCTAATCAGTCAAAACTAACAAATCTGTTACAAATCTGATCTACGTCGACTTTTAGGTGCCATGTTACACGGGCGGTCCTATGTAACATACTACACATATAGTGTATATTTACAAAAACATAAAGAAATACGTGTCAAAGGTAAGGTCACAATACTACATTTTTACACAAAAATAACTCTATATCCCTATTTGTTAAACTATATATTATTTACATTACATACACTAATAGTTAAAAGGTGTAGCTGCGTAGCTAGTCCCTCTATTTGTACTTATTTCATAGAAAAATATGAATGTCCAATATTATCACAAACACTTCCGGAGTTGTCAGCAGCCGACCAGTTTAAACTGAAACAAAAATACAAATATATTTTCAGAAGATAAGAAAGTAAGAAAGAAGCGTTTCTTTAGAATTTTAGAAATTACATCATTTAGAAACATAAATTAAACTGTAATCTTAGTCTTATTAGGGTAAAGTCTTAGAAAATTAATATTTTTACAGTTCACATTTTTTTTTATCTTAAAAGAGTAGCAAACTAGTATGCAGGCCACCTGATGTTAAGTGGTCACTACAGCCCATGGACATCCGCATAAAACCTCAACTAGGAGGAAACTCTTATCTGAGGTCGTATGTGCTTTGCTACTCATGACGACTAAGTTGGAATGCCTCTTGTGCGGTGTCCTCTGCCTAACAACACCCTTCAAACCGAAACACAGCAGTTCTCACACTGCTGCTCTACGGTAGAAATAGGTGTAGCGGTGGTGCCGCCGCAGGCGAGTCTTTGTCATAAGACTCTACCACCATCAAAAAAAATAAAGCTAACTCTGTAAAAACACAATGGAATTTGTAGTTAAAACAACGATAAAACCAAAGAAAAAACATTATTAATTGTTCGCAGAATGGCATGTAGGCAGTTTGTCAAAAGCACAAACAAAACAACAAGACAAAACAAAATCACAAATCTCTCTTAGAACCAAAACAATAAAAACAGTCATTAAACCTTCACATGAATCGAACCCAAACTGTCTAGCATTTCCTGCTGTACAAACTGTCCGAAGAGGAAAATATCAAAACTTATGTTCGAAGCAGTACTAAGTACGGAAACGCTAGTACGTTCCCGTTTGATTGTGTAAAAATACATATCCATGTTTAATTGTATGCTGGTGATCGACATTCAACTAATTGTTTGTAATGACATTGTAAAGCAGTTAATTTAGTTTTTATGTTGTTTTCATTACATTTTTACTTAATTTTACTACCCTAACGGCAGCATACGTTTTTATACACGTCTACGAACCGTCCACCGTTCAAATACTATAAACTTAATTCCCTTGCTTTAACACTAAAAACAGAATTAAAGTTTTCGATAGTGGGCACTCATTGGTCGAAATTCAACCGCATTTCATTAGTACTTGCCTACTCTTGCCTAATTTGTTGAAAATACTATTAGGTAGGCAGACTGGTACTGATTACAATAGCTGCTACAAAATTTTCCTTCTGTATTATACTATTACTAACTATACTAATAGATATAGCTGTATGTTACTTACATATAAAACAGATACCTTTTACAGAAAATAATAAATAAATGTTTTTTAATAAAAATAATAAAGAAAGGTCTTTTATTATTAAATGTATTTGTAACATATACTACATATAAATTTATCTTTCTGGACTTCTTCTCCATCTAAGCTTTAAGTCTGTCAAATCTCACACTTGTCCACGCACGCAATATGCTTTCAAAGGGGTACAAAGCTTTCTCTTCCCGTATTATTATATAGATAAGTATGCCAAAATTAATATGATTGATAATACTAACAATATTACAATGAATAGATATTTTATATTGACAAAACTGCAAACGAGCATGCCACCTGATATTAAGTGGTCACTGTAGCCCATGGACATCCACATCCAACCTTATAAAGTACCAAAATCTTATTTGAAGGATACGTTGTTACTCCCGGGACCTAAATTGGAATATTTTCTACCCAGTATATTCTGCAGAACCACACGTTTCAAACTGTAACACAGCAGTACTCAGCCTGCTGCTATAAGACAGAGTAAGGCCTAAGTTGGAATAAATTCACCGTTAAAACCAAACCACAACAACTTCTGTTTACGACTGAAATAGGTGTGGCGGTGACACCGCAGACGAACGTTCGACATAAGACTCTACCATAAAGTGTTAAGTTATTATTTAAACTAATAGCAAAACCGAAACATAGAAATACTCACAATGCTGCTTTACGGAAGAAATCAGTCAGCAGTGGTATCACCATTTGGCACTTGACATAAGACTCTACCACCATCAAAAAATACTATTATTCCGTATTTGAGTACTCATGAGCTTATCTACTTTAAACCACCTGATGTCTAGTAGTCACTGCCACATCCAAATCGAACCTAAACTAGAACGGAAGTCCTTGTAACGGAAGTGAGATTGTATGTGGATGCATTGCTACTCCTGAGGATTAAGCTGGAATAGGAGGTATTCCAGTGTCTTTTGTGTGTTTGTCAAACCACATCCTTCAAACCAAAACGTAGGAGTTCTCACACTGCAGTTTGACGGCAAAAATGGGGCAGTGGTGGTACCGCCGCAGGCGAACCTTTGGCATAAGACTGTAGCACCATCAAGCATAATAGTATTTGATTATGTTTTACCATAAAATATAAGAGTGATTTTTACAAAACAAAAATTTTTACAAAAATGTGCACAATAAAATATACTTACGTTAATGCTACGTTAGCAGAGAGTCATATTCGAAGGGTGTGGGGTCAGCTGCTCGCAGATGTCGCCATAATACTCCGCCAGATAGATTCGATACTTCTATCTGA
>DWKW01002623.1:0-10827 GCA_018250115.1 Doberes anticus
ACCACCGCTGCACCTATTTTTGCCTTTAAGCAACAGTGTGAGAACTGCTGTTTCCGTTTGAAGGGTGCAGCTAGGCAGTGTACGCTCGACGGGAGGCATTCCAACTTGTTCCTCAAGAGTATCCACGTCATCACAAACTACCTAAGGTAGGACTTCCGTCTTATTTGAGGTTGAATGTGGGTGTCAATGGGCTGCAGTGACCACTTAACATCGGGTGGCCTGTACGCACGCTACGCATTAACAAAAATATTGACATACGTCGCAAATTCTGTCGCGGTCCGTTCCCGCTTTATATGTACTCAGCTACTCGTAGTTGCACGCGAATCTCACCAAGTAAAAACTGGTAGTTAAACATTTAAAAGACTCAAGAACATAAAAAACAGGTATCGAGCTAGTTATTTATAATTGTAACGATATTTTAGGAAAAATATATAAAGCGAATAGGTATAAGGCGTGGACACCACCATTGGTGATCATTTTTTGACAATAAATATATAAAATGCGGATCACGCTCATAAAATTTCTAGATTACAATTTTCTGTGTTTTGGGTACCATGAACACACGAACACTCAGGCCAGACACAGACATCTCTAAATACTTCATTTAAATGAAGTTAATAAATTTTGAATTACGAACGTTGCCCAACTGTACTATACGCATCAAATACAAATACAAATATCTTTTTTGTGGATCGTCTTGTAAGTATTGTTACTAGTCACATAAATAACTTTAGATACATTGTCCTCTTTTTACCGACTTCACTATAATTTTTAACAAAAAATACATAATATGCCATATACATGGACAATCCATACGATACGCAAATACGTCGACTACCGTATATTGGCATAGATTTGGTCAATTTTTGAAACATCTGCTTCGCATTTTTGCAGGCAACGTTTCAACAGAGAAACGCATGTACTTCAAAATGTTGCCTACCCCCGTAAATGCGCCCCAGGGATATAGTAAAAACAGTGATTTAAAATAGCAATCTTCTTAAATAACAATATAATAATTTATTGCCTTATGTTTACAGAATACATTAGAGAAAAAAATACAAATTAAAACTTAAAAGCAATAGGAGTTGGTTCAGCTCTTGCTGTCACGGGATTTTTTGCTGACGCTGTTTTTCAGCCACCCCTTCTCCCTAGGATAATGTGCGGGAATCGCCCCGCAGACTTACTAACTATAATGGCCGGAATAAATACATTTAACGGTTGCTCTTTAAAGTATACTAAATCTAAATCTAGGTACCACACCATGGATTGATTAGGCTCAACAAAAGACTTTGAGCCCCACGGTCAAATGGAGCGGGCAAGCAAGTAAGGTCCCAAAAACAAAGCATAGGTCATAAGGAGAACTGAGCTCTTCGCTTACAAAAGATAATGGCAATGTCACCTCCAACTTATCTTGACTTATTGATGCCGCTCGGTGGTATATACCTACAATGAAAGTGTGGGGACTAAATCGTTTAATAAACATGCATTTTGTGTCATTCGTAATAATATTAATATAGTAATAGTATAGTCATTAATAATAGTACTACTATCGGGTAAAATACAGTAGAATACAATACAAGTCCAAACCATCGCTAGAAGATCGAAGGATACCTACATCATCATTAAGCGGGCAATCAACAGTTTTGACAAGTCTCGAATAGTGTCTTTATTTACATTTCACACTCATAGCCCCACAGTAGGAGTTAACCTGTGTCGCAGGTGCCATGGACACACACAGACACAAGCACACAAACACCCAGTCCGGGTACGGAAAACTAAATTCGTCATTCAAATTTCTGCCCCGCTGGGAATCAAACCCAGTGCCCTCCGAACGGCAGACCATAGACCAGAGCGCCATACTGGTCGTCATCATGTTTTAAATTAATGAATTACATATGACATCAAAACCTTAATCTTTTACGCAAATAAGATTGTCCTTTTAAACATTTACTTTACTGTACAATTACTTATCAAAGTACAGATTAGCACAAAATAATTCGTGAGCTTATGAATTAGAAAAAAAAACGACAAAATAGACATACGTGTTACAAATGAAAGTGAGGAAGTATCTTCGAAGCATGCTTGACCAAAATGAGCCGAAATCACATCATAAATTCGGAATGGTACTTCTCTAGGTACAACATTACGGTGGGAATATAATACACAATCCGTTATAAAGCTCATGGGACAGTTCAAAATGGAGCTCCGTGGCGGAATTGGAGGTTTTCGGCGTGGCATGGTCATCGGCCGGAGGCAGTGTGAACTGGGAGACAATGCGCCGGCGGTCCCACATGCGATAACGATCGCATCGCTCATGAATGAACTTGTTATGGTGAGATCGCAGACTAGATACGACTTACTTAAGAAATGGATTATAAATGCTAGGCTATGGATGCTAAGAATGCTTTTTTTCGAATTATCAGCTGCTGTTGTTGTTGACTTACTGAACTCCACAAGTTCTACAGATTTTTAGTGACGACCGACGAGGACAGTGGAAGGGCGAGAGGGGTTTTGGCTTCAGAAGAATTCGCGACCAAAGTTGTAGACTACGGTAAGTTCTATGACCAAAGTTGAAAAATAATGGATTGCCCGACCATTTTCAACAATCGTCAATAAGGGTATTGGTAGTACTCTTAAGCTACAGCTAAGATTATATATAAAAAACTGCTAGAAAGACATAATAATTCGATAGGTTACAAATTCTAGAAGATTCATAAGTGTCATTTTCCAAGGAATAATTACTATTTAATAACTAATACTTGAGTCCGTCAATCCGCACTTGGCCAGCATGGTGGACAATGGCCTAAACTCTCTCATCTCTGAGACCCGTGCCCCGTAGTTAGACAAAGATAGATTCATTAGGATTTTAGATCAAATATGTTGGATGATGACGATTATTATTATTATTGACTAATAACGCAATATTTGATCTCTTTTTATATATAAATTAATAATGTTAAGGAATATGCTGAGAAAGAACTTCTAAATTATAACAGTAATTATTGGAATGAGAATTTGATATCACGAACAAATTTTACCGTACACGTTTGATGTAACGAACAACTTGAACAGTGAATTACGAAATATGAAACAAGCATTCTTATAAATTATTTCACAGTGAAAACTCCGTCTTCGTACTGGCAATGTGTAGGTATATGTTTTTTTTAAATATCATTATAATCAAACGAGAATGCAGGTGGTGATGTTAAGTGGTCACTGGAGCCCATGAACATCCACATCCAACCTCAAATAGAACGGAAGTCCTGTTTAATCTGTGGTTAACGGTGTTGGTACCAACATAGTATAGATTTTATAATTGTTATTTAAATGTAATCTTTGTTGTTTACTGTTTGTTAACCCCAATAAATGGAAAAAAAAAGTCCTATCTGAGGTTTTATGTAGATGCGTTGCTACTCCTGAGGAATAATTTGGAATGCCTCCTGTCCTGTGCCTTCTGCCTAACTGCGCCCTCCAAACCGAAACACAGCAGTTCTCACACTACTGATTTAGGTGCAGCGACCTATTTCTGCCGTATTTCTGTTGGTGCCGCCGCAGACGAGCCTTCGACATAAGACTCTACCACCATCGTATGTATGTCACATATGTTTGGTGCGAAACTTAGCTGATCTTTCTCTAACTTTATCTTCTGTATCACAAAGAAAATCCAGATTTTAAAAAAGGTTCACTTGTTAATATTTTGTTTGATCCGTGTTACGAGTAATTTACATTTAAACATGTGCTCGTCTAGAAAGTTCTGTTTTAAACATCGTAACTCATCCAGCTCAACGGAGCATAAATCGACTTTTGTTAATACTTGTAGACACTAGTTGAAATTTAATAGGATTATGTACGTGAGCTATTTATTTCATTACTACATAATTTTGATTGAAGTACATACGAATAAGTTTGTAGCTAGAATACTTTACGATCTAATTTATACAAAAATGTTATTAAGTGTCTAAACTTTTATTTGTAAATTGTAGATGTTAGTTTCAAAATTCTAAACACTATGTTTATATACGAGTATACTTACGCAGTTTAAAATAAATATAGGTATATATTTAAAGAAAGAAGTCAACCTTACTACGAAATTGCTTGTAAATGTCTGAATAACGTAAGCATTAAGTAATAAAGATTTTGTTTTAGGTTAATAACCATTAACTTTCTAACATTAAAATTTCGCTAATAGGCAAAATAAATAACCCCTCATTCTCATAATATCAACGATTATCACCCTTAGGCGGCTTTATACGCCTTTAAAAAACAAGTAGCTCGAACAACGCATTTGTAAGCTCATACGGGTGGTCTGGCTCTTGGAAGGGAATAAATAACAACGATCATAACAAGTTGACCTTATATTAGTGAAAAAAATAATAATTACCGTTCGCGTGATCCGCGAGAGTTTGATCGCACTAATCCGTCAGGCTATGCGCAGGCGCATAGGCCGTGACGTCACGCGAGCTTCCGACGGGAATATAATTTTTAATCAACGATAAGGCTGCCAACCGTCAAACATTTCAAAAGACAGTTTTGCATAAACTATTAATAATTTCATTTCTTTAAAAATTCAAGCCAAAGATGAAGGAACCTTAAGTAAGTCATTTCACTCAATCTCATAGTAAAAAAAAAATTCTAGTTTCTCCATAGAGGAAAACCATGTAATTAAAGGTTTAAAATAATAAAAATGTTCGTGCCTTATTTTTTTATAACTTAACTAGTTGTGTAACCGTTCCTAATTTTATACTAACAGTGTATAAACTGTAATAAGTCATAAGTAAACTGTATTGCGTGGAATATCAAAATAAAGCGGTATACAAAAATTTATCGTCTGTTACGTTACACAAAAATTCGTATTTTATCCTGTAATCGTACATTTTAAAGTTGGCAGCCATAATAAACGACAAATTTATGTCTACAGACCGAACTATTGAATACGAGCGATATTCGACTCTATGGCGAAGATACGTAGTCCTGTGTAATTTGAAGACCAAAATAAATAGTCAAAACAGTTTAAGACGATACGGTCTGATAGCAAAACCGATGCCGGTCGGGGGATTATGTCTATCAGATCAGGTATTATTCTGCATTTGTTTGTGTTAAGACAGACCGTGACCAGCAGGCAGCAGGCAATCTGTTTACGGGGAATTATCAGCTCGTTACCACTGGAACTGTTGTTAAGTCATGCTTTAGAACCGGTAGTAGTGTATCGTAGGTACGAAAGAATTTGTAATTTTTTTCACGGATTAATTAAACCGGGACAAAACTGATGAGCGATAATAAATTATGACAGACACAGTTAAAGCGGGAAAGTGAATGAGAGATCCAAACATTATCGTACAAATCGTTAACAAACTATTTTAGAACCGTCATTGTCATTCACTGACATCATTCGGATGCAAAGTAGCCATAACCATTTTTCTTTTGTAGTAAAATTCATGTGTTTCTCACTACCGATTGTGAAACTTGAAGTAAAAAAAATACTAAAAATTAAGAAGAAATGCAAACAGTTTTTACACCGAATTCCCATCAGTGATGGAATGCTGTGAAAAGAAAATATTCGAATTTCTTTTCATATATAAACAGTAGAGTCGAGATGGCACGATAAGGCGCCACGGGAGTAGGCTATAAAAGATACGGTACAGATTGTAATTAATCGTTATCTTTATAGATATATCAGTAGTACTTATTTTACATGAACATTTTGTTGATTGACATTTAACTTTTTCTTAAAACTATCTTTAAACCATGTTCCTTTTTTTAGTTAATATCCTACTGCTTCTCTAGTTTCTTATTACAGCTCGAAAGCAACAGAAGGATGAGCTGTTTTCGTTATAAATCTTGAGACTATGAGATATATAACCTAATACGTTTTAACGTGTTGCTGTCAGTTAGTGCAAGGGCCTTGTCCATGACTTGGGCCTTGTCCAGGGCTTGACCATTGCTGATGGAATAGCCACTTATACTGTCAACATGGTTGGCAATAACACTCCTGATTATCGCAATAAAATCAGAAGAAAAAAAAATACGGCGGTATTAGAAATAGAAAGATAGTTATATGTTTAATGGAATTTTCAGCAGATGTAAAGACATTGCGAAGACTAGCGGAGTATGAATAGATAATGCATAATTAAGAGAATTCATGAGTATTTTTTTCTTTGACATGTAAACAATAGAGCATTGAGATTGTCCCATTCTCACCTTTTTAAAACTGGATAGAATTTGTGGGGCAGGTCTTGAATAATAACATGTTCAAAATATGGCACTTCGCAGCGCATACCCAGCGATACAATGACTGGGGCGATAAACAAAACAGTGCTTGACGCTCGCGCTAGCGTCATGCTCCGCTTGCGAGGACTTGTATCGTCTCTTATAAAATTAAAATTATTTTTTGTTTCCTCAACCTGTCACGTCACACTCCGTCATCGAAAATTTATCAACTGCATATTCTTTTATTGCAATTAAACTTTATGCTTACCTAACTATATTATTACTCTATAGGCTTGACTTTTTCGTTATGGTATGTCTACTGTACTCAAATAGAAGTACATACATAGTTGATCATTTTTGGTTACTGTACATAAATAATCATAATTTTCTTAAGAACTATACACATAACAATCTTTACACAAACACATAAGTGGTTCATTTTTATCGTTAACTTTGATACTCGTAGTGTAGAGCGAGGCATAGTAGAGCATACCATATTTTGACAATAGACCTCTTCACCCGTTCCCACATTAATCTCTGGCATTATATTACATTACACGCCTATTTTAAAATTAATCTAGCTTTAGAACCTCACCTTTTTTTTAGTACACTCATAAAAGTAAAATTAAATTTAGCATCGGTAAAAATTACAATAATCATTTTAATACTGAAGTCTTCTTATCACTTTTGTATGATATATCGATTTCTTTATATTATAAGTGAGTACCAGGCTTGTACATGCATATCATGCATGTATATGATGATGACGAACTGGCAAATTTGGGTTATTAGATTACGCATCCTAATCGCGAAGTTGACCAACAAAAACAAAGGTCTCGAATGTCCTGTGCCAAGACTGACAGCAACTGACTAGTAGATCTGTATATCGGGTCATGATAATATTGCAAACTTTTGACAAGAATCAAAATTATTGTACCTTTGACCTCCTAGCGGTTCAGAACGCTCGAACCAATCAAAAGCACCGATACATCGGCTCCGGGTCGCCATAAACCCACTCTAATATACGCGTATTCGTTGCGTTGAAGACTTTTATGAGCAATTTAACAAGTGTCTCGTACTCGGGCTCGATTTGATTTATGCCCACATAACGCACGTTTACGATGTACGTTTATTGTTTCTTGTATTTCACCCGGTCTGGGAGCTGATAATGTTATTTGAGAGGTAAAGGACGCCGAGATAAAGCCGCCCGATGGGCCACAAATGGTCTCTAGCCGATTATTCTACGTATATCGGTATTTTACACAGTAGGAATTTTATTTGACTTAACATAGACATGTAGATGTAACAGATGTAGATATTACTGCCCAAAATACATAGTTCAATGTTTTTTAGTTGAAAGACTATGGATGTGTTTTTTATGGTTTATATACGATCTTGTAGCGCAGTACTGTTTCGTTATATTGCAACAAGCTTCTTGGATGCTTATTTGCCTGTTTTACGCAGTGTCTCCAGTACATTCCTATCGTCAACTCTCAAGTTACGTGAGTATGTATAACTACGAATTTCACCAAAACTGCACAAATGTTTAAAGTTGTTATGTTTCATTTAACAGAATCAAGCCAAGATTTTCTATATAAACATTTTCTATCCAAATTGACTTCATATTATAACTTTTTATTTATTTATTTATCGAAAAAAATGACATAAGAATCTCAACCTCCCGCTTCGATGGATCGGGGTTCAAATCCCGAAACGCACCTCAATTTTTTCGCAATTGTTATATACATTCGTTTCTAAATAATGTACGTATTATAAAAAAATATATTATCACTCACTTTAACGGTAACGGAAAACATCGTGAGGAAACCTGCATGCCCGAGAGTATCCGTAATGTTCCCAAAGGCATTTGAAGTCCGCCAATGCGCACTTGGCCAGCGTGGTGGACTGTAGCCTAAATCGTCTCATCGCTGAGAAGAAACCCGTGCCCAGTAGTGGGTCAATAATGGGCTAATTATGAATCTCTATTATCTTGATGACGAAACACCTTTTATCATCAGGCTAAAAAATAGCTGTGTCACCACATTTAAAATAATTTCTTACAAGTATAAAAGCAGGAGAGGCGTTTTTTTTAAATATTTATAGCATAATTTTCAGAAACATGACGCAGATATGGTAAATAACAAGTTGTTATGTAACAAGTGTCGTGAGTCATTGAATATTATCAGAACAGCAAACAAGCAAGCAGGTCACCTGATGTTAAATGGTCTCCTCCTGGACACACTCCTGAGGACTACGTTGGAATGCCTCCCGTCCAGTGTCATCTGCCTAACTACTTTCAAACCGAAACACAGCAGTTCTCACACTGCTGCTTTACGACAGAAATAGGTGCGCCGGTGGTGCCGCGGCAGCCAAGCCTTCGGCATAAGACTATCATCATCAAACGACAGCTACGACAATGCATAGTTGTATTATGCAAATCTGCCCCGATGTATGATAAAATTTACATTTTGTCATACACGTATTGTTATACATTGTCAAGTGGCAGTTTGTTTTGTATCTTCGATAAATTATATGTACCTAAAGTCGTCTCCAATTCACGCAAACTTATAATTTAATTCCGACCCGAATGCCATATGCGACTGCGGTTTGCGAATGCGGCTTATTACCATCCAAAAGGGATTATATCAATAAGTGAACTACGTGGATACGCTCGAGACTCAAGGCTGACTTAGAGGTATTGTTGTCGGATAGGTAATTGAAAGTAACGTAATAAATTATTAATAAAACATTACTCTTAGAGAATATAAATAAAATCTTATTTTATTTTCATCCTTTCAAACGCCTGGAAATTAATTACAGCTCACAGCACCCACGCAAACGATTAACCGTGGGAAAAGGTCTCTCCTCTCGTCAACGTTTACAAAACAGCTAGAGATCGATTTAACATTTCACTACGAATTTTCTAGCTACAAACACGTAATAATTGACTGACGGCCCGTATGGCGCCGTGACCAACGCGCGGGCTGCCGTTTGGAGGGTCCTGGGTTCGATACCCAGCGGGACAGAAGTTTAAATGATGAATTTATATTTCTGTACTCGGTCTAGGTGTTTGTGTGCTTGTTTCTGTGTGTGTCCATGGCACCCACGACACAGGTTAACTCCTACTGTGGGGCTATGAGTGTGAGACGTTATTTATTTATTTATTTAATTTCGTTGTCAGGGTTTTATACATTCAATATACAATTGCGTTGGGGCTTGGAACGGGTCTATATTCCTTGAACGTTGCATTTATCAATTCTAGCAAACAAGACGCCAAGTCACTTTTGTGTTGATACAAATATAAATATAACTTACAGACGATAAGATGTGTTTATTCTTTGCGATTGAGCTGCTGCCACTTATAGCTCCCGAGGAGCTTCTTTAGAATTATTAAGGTTATTACTGATTGTTGTTGAAATTTTTAGAGACAAGAGCTGATACTTGAGACACACTGAGTCTTATGTGTAGTGAGTTAAAATTATGGCGAACAACTTTTTTCATGCCAGTATTTTTGTGATCTATAAAATATTTAATTTAAAAAATAATGATACAGTGAAATACATATTAGTTATCTATTTTAATTTTTAAATTATGGTGTTAGTGTTACTACTATGAACACAGTATACAGATATAGACCAAGATAGGTAGATTTTATCTGCGAAGTGAGCGAGAGAAGTGAGGAATAGCCTTGTGGATAAGAATCTCAACATCCTGCTTCGGTGGGTCGAGGTTCGAATCCCGGTAGATACCTTGCTTTAACGATGAAAGAAAACATCGTGAACAGTCATGTAAAGTCCACCAATCTGCACATAGCCAGCGTGGTGGACTGTGGCCTAAATCTTCGCATCTCTGAGAAGAGGCTCGTGCCAGCAGTGGGACAGTGGTAGATTGGTGATGGTACTAACACGAGATAGTAAAGTCTTCTATCTGTCTTCTACACCATTATAAAAGTTGTAACGCGTCCTGGGTCATGGGCCCATGTCTGCACATTTAAGAAATTTAAAAAGGTAAAGAAATATATATATATATTGATATCGCTGTTTGAACACAAAAGATGTAAGATGTAAGTCGAAAAATTATCTTTATAACATACATATAAATACACACTCGTAAATCCATTTACCACATTATGACTTGTCTTAAAAATATAATAATAATATATACTTTTATATCGAAGGTGCAGCAAATGTGCATACACAGACTAGTTGATTTGAAGTCGTCATTGCAACCCATGGACATCTACTTCCGACCTCAAATAAGAAAAAGTCCAAATATACATATTACATATATTAATATACGCGTCATACGCCGTGACGACCGTATAACGCCGTGGTCAGCATGTCGGCCTGCTGTTCGCAGGGTCCTGGGTTCGATTCTCAGAATCGAAAAATTCCGGGCAGAAATTTTAATGTTTTTGTACCTGGTCTGAATATTTGTGCTTGTTACCGTGTGTGCCCATGGCGCCCACGACATAAGGGATCTAGAGAAGCGTTATTTATTATTTATCTATTTATTTTATACTACATATCTCTAAGAGGTGGTGAGTGAGTGATAGCCTAGTGGTTAAGCATCTCGACCCCGCTTCGGTGGGTCGAGGTTCAAACCCCGGCATGCACCTCT
>DWKW01002624.1:0-10826 GCA_018250115.1 Doberes anticus
CCACTAGTTTCTCTATCCCGCCTATACACGATGTAACGACTGTCAAATAATTCGGAATCGAAAACGCTGCTGTTTAATCATGTGTACAAGGTTGCTGTAAGTGCAAATTTAAATTTCGTCACCATAAATTTAGTACACGAACATGAAGTTCATTACTTAAAGCTTTAAGCTTCTTATGTAAGCTGCTTCCGGAAAGCTGATTTATACTAAAATGTATAAACAATGCTTATACCACAAATTTTCTACTTAATGTATTACACTTACTGTTAATTACATTTTCCAAATAGGTTCTCAATTCTTAATACACTTAGCTACTGCTTCTTGTTATTGAGCAAAACATTTTAACGATTTTTAGAAACGATACTCACAAATAAAATAAGCGTAACAAAAAATACACTGTACCGTAAATACTTTCTCTTTTTTAAGCCAAAAAATGATATTTGGCGTAATTTTAATTCTTTGTAGTGTTTTTTTACGTTTTACTTTAAACTTACGTAACAATTTACGTCTGCAAAACTATTGGAATTATATTCATTTTGTGGTACGCCCAGAGTGGATCGTTTTATTTCATTAATCTTTTAATCACTTGTGAAAGTTACAAAACGTGCCATGTCAAATGTACGTAAGTAAATCGTGACTGATTCAAACATGCTTTTAATGCAACCTACTCATCAGAGCTACTTTGCGCAACATATATGCAAACAGATCCTGTCGGAATTGGCACTATTCGCGGGTAGGACTGATGCGATAACAGTAATCATGTGCGAAAGCGCGGATTGAATGGTTCCACTCAGATTATGTTCTAATTTAGGCGTGGTTCATTGATAGTGTTGAAAACGGTTTCATTTGTTCGTTTATGAGACGTATAATGTTAGGAATGGAGTCCTATAATGCTATGAGGTAAAAGGAAGGCATAATCTTAGGAATGGACCTACGTAAGGTAGATCTTCGTGATCTGTAATATCCCAGGCAGTGTCGCGCCATAATGCAGTGTGGCTCTTGGTCCTTACGTAAAAATGCTGAAAGGCCCTCGTTTCCTATAAAAAGTGGATTTAGCGCACTTTTAAAAGGACTTCTTTTTACAACGAAATTATGTACCGCACGTATAAAAAAGTCCCAAACGCGGGTCGGACCATGCATAGGTTTCGACGTCGACGACGTTCACCCTTAACTTTTAAAGTAAATGATAAACTTATTATGAATAATCACGCCTTTACAATACTCATTTCATCGGCTGCTAAGTTATTTATTTATATTTAGTTAAGTGTATTTCTCAAAGATACTGTGAAAAGAAAAGTTATTTCTGCGGTTGCTAAACTTAAAATGGTGTTCATTCGAAAATATCCCCAAATCTCAAAAACTACATGACCATATTTTATTCAAACCTTCAAAAATTAAAATTCGATTGCATTTTTTTTAAATGTCTTCCATTTATTTGAAGGGAAAAGTTAGAGAGGCAGACACACATACTTTACGACTTGAGCGACCCATATCTCACCAACTATTGAGTTAAACAAATAAAAACATTTTCACTATACCAAACGATACCTCACACGCTTATGTGCACTGAGTTTTTCTCTCTCATTTACGTATGATTTGCCACTCTTATTTTTTTTTTTCAACACCTTTCTTACCTTCCTTCCTTATATCTAAATAAGTAGTGCCAATAGTCTCCGAGCGGGCCGTGATATAAGGATGGACAGACAGACGTATAGATGGACAGACATACTAACAGGACCTAATTATGAGGGTACTGTCTTTGCTATTTATCTACGGAATTTTTAAAGTGCTTTACGCGTTTCAGAATCTATAAAAATTGATTGATATCAACTGACTCTAGTAGTCTCTTTGAACACATATATTTTTTTAATTCTTTTCTGCTCGTTCGCTACCAACCCAAAAATTATAAAAAAAAAATTAATCGGTCCTTCTTAGTTTAAAAAGCTTATACTTTAACTTAATTAAATACAGTTAAAAGTTTGAACAAGATACAGCTTGACCTACTCGTACTTGAAGTAAGGGGATGAAGTTTGGATCGAAATATTGTATGAAGTTACGCTTTCAACGGTCAGACCGCGCTGGGCCGATTGCGATAAATTTTAATATGGAAATAGTTTAAGCTCTGCGGAAGACATGGACTACTTAAAAAAAATCACACACTTAGATCATGCCTTAGATTTGCACACAGGATATTTGTCCCGATAATGCGCTTAGTTGAAATAATAGTTCAACTGAAATATCCTTACAATAAAACTAGACTTGCACTTACCAATAGATGGCGTTATTTAAGATCGTTTTATATACTAACAAAATATACGTTTCTCAATCCATGCGGACGATGTCGCGAGCATCATCTAATATATTTATATATAATATGTATATTTTATATACCTAAGGCCAACTATTTATAAAATAACATTTTTATCTTTACCTGTATCAAAAACAATAGAATGTTTATTAAAATCTTATCTTTATAATAATAATCCTTTGTATCTTTTATTCCTATAGGTAGAATAATAGGTACATTCATTCAGTTACACATTGAACACACAAGGAGTTTTTATCTTAGCAACATTTATTTTATTCTATTTTAATCTGTTGAATAGATGTGAAATCACTATTAGCGGCGAACCGTACGACATTACATGGAAATTTACATTCAACTCCCATGTAAGTACTAATTTTAAGGTAACCAATTTGTATTCAATGTAAGCGAGAGGCACATGTCTAGTTGTTTGTAAACTGTATTGGGCTGAGAGGTCGCCCGGTCGTCCTAACAAGTTAATTTAAACTTCTAACGCTTATCCGACTTAGGTTTACGGGGCTTAATACTTTGTAAGTAAAATTTGAATTCATTACGAGATTTACGAATTACGCTTCAGCGTCCGTGTGCAATAGAATATTAGTAGACAGTTACCGCGTCGGTTGTTTCAGTAAAAGAGGTAATGTACCTAAGTATATTGAAGATATACACTATAAATAATTAAAAAATACGCCTCGTACGCTACACACTCATAAACTCGCACTGGGACACATATGGAGGAGGAAACACAAACACCCAGACCAGGAACAGCAATTTAAAATCGAACCCAGGTCTCTTTGAACTGCAGACTAGTATTCTGATCACTTTGTTACTGGGTAATCAATTACGTTGTATATTATTAAATAATAAATAAATCAACGCAGTGCGTGTGACTCACAGTAGTGCAGTGCGCTCATCGCAGCCCAACGCAGCACACCACATCGCACCGTACCGTAGTATATCCCGCTGAACTTCAGTCCGTCGTCTAGTTAGATAGTATATTGAAGGTGCAGGGACTCCCAAAGCGGTCGATGTCCTCTTGGGGTCCAATGAGAAACATGAAATAATGAAAATCAACCACAAAGTTTTAAATATATATTGTATCAATAGGAAAAAAACTAGAGATAGGATTTTTAAAGTAATTAGCTATGGAGGTCTGAGGTAACAGTTCATTTTGGAAAAGGGGTCTCTTGCCCGTTTGGCAACAGTTTGGGAATCCCTGGTGTAGAGGATAGCTACACGGTAAATACAACACGTGGCACATTGCATGACAGTTCTGTTAAATCTGCGATTGGTCGTGTAAATCGAAAGTAAAGTTATCACAAGATATGTATATGTTATATTTTTAACATAATTCTTTAAAGTTCATATATATATAATTATCGTAATGATTGAAAGGCAGGCAAGTTTTCCTAGTGTAATCTAATTGTTATTTGGCTGTTCTCGAAATACTGTATTCGAATTCCTATGACTAAAATATTCTGTCCGTTAAGTTTTACAAATCATTGAATTGTACCACGTCACCATGAGCTGCAGAAGTTTCTGACATTATGGAAAAAATAAGTAAAAATGATGTATGTTAAATGTATCTAGCGCTGTTAAAAGTTTAAACTGCACTTTTATTCTTTATAGCCCTGACGGGCACCTACTTTGGAATCTCTGCGCATGGGGTCAAGTATGTTTCAAGTAACAAAGAAGCTTCAGTTGTATTTACTATAGAGTGTTTTGTTAACTCTTACTTAGTTTAAATCTAAAATGGATACATTTGTGGTATACAGGAGTCCGAGCGAGTTTTCATTATCAAAACATAAAGTTCCTCTAAAAGAATTTATGCCAATACTTGACGGGTGGCCTATTTGAGATATGGAGCTCAAACTGTATTAGTTAAAATTTATTTAATTAGTACTAGACTTCCGTAGTACTTTCAAACGTCTTTAACACAGCCTCGTTAACGTTTAATTATAGAATAGAAACACGATTTACTAGAACAATGTGCCTCAGTAGCTGAAACTACTGGGAACGGACAGAGAAACCGTTCCTAGTTCTTGTATTTCTGTCCTAATTTACGGTTCGTTTAATATTTGTCAAAACTTAAACGTACATATCTGATCTAAATATACTGGTGATATATGGACTTTTGCCTATGAGGCTTCAAAGACACAGGCTCACTTAGAAACGTTATGTTGTTGATGTACTTACTTCGTTTCAATTGCAAATCTATTTTGTGGGCAATGACCTCCTGTGTCAGCACTGTGTTTCATAATATAAAATATTGTTTTTTAATTTCACCTATTACCTACACGTACGTGTCACGAAAACGATAGTGAATACATTTAATTAAAAGTGGGTGTCACGTAAAAGAAAACATCACGTTTTCTTACAAGGAAAATTAAAGGAAAGTTCATCAAAATTCCTATTTGAAAATAAGGTGAGAGAAAATTGGGGTTGTCCTCCCTTTAATATCGTATGCTTGTGATTCGGGACCTAATAATAAATTCCTTTGTGCAAAAGGAAGAAAAAATTAAAATTCCTTTCATGTCCCAGGGTTTTCTTCGGCGTAGTTTTGTCATTTTGTTTGTAAGGATCTCTCGTAACATACGCAAATCCCTCGAGCACGAAATTCTGCTTGCAACTTTATATAAAGCACGTTTATTAATAAAACTCGCCAAACTTGTACATTTGCATTCGTACGAGGGTCTGGAAAGTTTTAATTAATCTTTCTAAAGTATCAAACATTCTTTCTTAAGGTCGAAATGAAAATCTTCGCTGAAAGTATTCCTAAATATGAGCGAATTAGGTATGTACAAAAAGGTTTCACGGAGATTACAAAGTTTTATAACGCATATAAGGGTCAGGACAAACCGGGCTGGAGCTGAAGAAATTTCTCAGTGAAGATTAAAATTTCCATAATCTTTAGATTTTTAAATTAGTGGTAATTTACTTCGGTAAACAGCTATTTGAATTGCATAAGGACGATATTGAATCATCAGTGAGGACTGTTTGTGTTCTCTTCCTGGTTTACGCTGACCCCAACAGTAAATAATTTATTTGATAGATCATGAGAGGGGTATCTATTGGATTGAATCGATTTATCGACAAGCATGTTTTTTTTTTTTATAAATACAATACATGAACAAGAAACCAAAAATAAGAGTAGTCTTATACCGAAGACGACAGCGGCTTTTTCTGCCGTAAAGCAGCAGTGTAAGCAATGTTGTGTTTCGGTTTTCTGCAAACCTAAAAAACATTAGACAGGAGGCATTCAAACTTAGGCGTAAGGAGCAACGTATCCGCGTAAAAACTCAAACAGGATTTCAGTCCTATTTAGGGTTGAATGTTGAGTTAGATTGACCACTTAACATTAGTTGGTCAGCATGCTCGTTTTTAGGTAATTCTGTTATTATAAAAACAAAAACAAGACAAAAAAACGACGTTTCGACTGTGCTCACTTAGTGATAATTATTCATCACTTAATTCATAGACGAAATTTTGATATTCTTCAAATATAATAGACCCGAACATACATTTACAGTTAATGTTAGATTGTCTGATTATGGATTGGCTGGATTTAGACGAATCCTAATTGACGTCACTCCATGTAGTTTTGAGCTTTCTAAATTCTATTTAAGTCTATTTTAGTAATTTTATCTGACAATCGGCCGGTATTTTTCTACGACATATAGATTCGAATACATTTTCTTTCCCGTGGGTTATCGCATTATAAATGTGAAATATTTTTTTTTATAAATCAACGTCTCTGGTATTAACACTCGTAACAGAAAACTCAGTTTTTTATCGACGTGATGTAAATGGAACGTTAATATACACTACTGCCGCTCGCGGGATCACGGCACTGTCTATCGGGCGGACAATAAATTACGTTAATTGTCAACGATTTATTGGACAGGTGACGCCCGTGGGGACATCCGTAGCTGAGGGCTAGCGCGTAGTCGAATTCTACCGTCTATTGTACTTTGAAAGGGTGAATGAAACACTTTGCTGTATTGGGTGGGCTTAATACTACATATCGTCGTTGCAGCCAGCTTGTTCATTTATAACCCATACGAATTTTTAACTAGTAGTGTAGCGTCTACAGAAGATTTTCAGTTCTTAACTGTTTAGTTACAAAATAAAACACGCGTATAGATAGTATAGTGATATTAAAGTTGTTAATTGAATCCAAAGTTGTAAATTGAAACAATGGTTTTATTTATAGTTAAAATAATTGAGGTTCTAATTCGTAATAAACCATGAGTTTATTACGAATTAGAACATGCACAAAGTAATACAGTAAGTTTTTTTTATTTACTACTTGATGTTAAGTGTTCACTGCAGCCCATGGACATCCACATCTGAGGTTGTAACTGGATGCGTTGCTACTCCTGAGGCGTGCAGCGGTGGTGCCACTGCAGGGGAGCCTTCGACACAAGACTCTTAGAATTTTAATATATAAAATTTCCATCTGTGCCTTAAATATGTGGTTAAAACCTTAGTGTTAAGTGTGAATTGAATGTCGTACAAATAACTGTTAATCAGTATTTTAACACGTTACAATAAAATACGTATTAAGAAAATACAATATGTTGTAATAACATTTTGTTTTATAGTAAAGTAGCAAACGAAAATGTGAAAAACTTCGTAAATACTCGACCCATCAACTTCAAAATCTAATCAGATCTAACTTTCGATATAGCTTATGGATCGACTTAGCAATCTTTGGAATCGGTTTATTCGTTAATAAAACATCGTTTGACAATTATTTTTCATTTATTCCTCTATTAAATCGAAACCTTCTTCTCGAAAATCTCTAATTTCAATAAAAATCTTTAATATTTGTGGAAGTAAATTCATAATGAAATGTATATTTAAAAAAAAATTGCTAGTGATGTAGAGTACAGAAATTATAACTTGCAGAGTAATACGTAGGTAAATAAATTTTGAAGTATACCGAGACGTAACATCTGGGGTAACTACAGAACATCTGCATTAGCTGACGCTATTCATCGTGACATTTCTTGGCATACACCGTTAATACGATGTATCAAGCCAAGCAATCACTGAAAATTTTGACATATATACGATGTGACATATACGAGGATAGTTGGTATCTTATGTTTACTATTTGGATGTGTAGTCACACGGAACATACACGGAAACAAGCACACAAGCACCCAGACTAGTTACAGAAATCTGAATTCATTATTCAACTTTCTGCCCCGCTGTGAACCCAGGACCCATCGAACGGCAGACCGCACGTTGACCACGACTCCATACAGGTCGTCATATGGCGAATGGTCGCCTCCAGCGGCGCCGTCGTTGAATCTATTTCTTTCGTAAAGCAGTAGTGTGAGTATTTGTGTGTTTCGATTTGAAGGATGTGGTTAGGCAGAATACACTGGACTAGAGGCATTCCAACTTAAACTTAAAGAATTTAATCCTCAGGAGTAGCAACGCATCCGGGTGCAACTTCAGATAGGACTTCAGTCCATTTTGAGGATGATGGACATTCATGGGTTGAAGTGACTTGACATCAGGTGGAATGCGCTAAGTACTTACGTTTGCGGGTCCGTTAAAATAAAAATATGAGTATGTATATAGAATTTTATGCACTCACTACGCATATATCGTTAGACATTTAACACGTAAAAAATATATCACATGTGGCAATCATGGCCTTCTCCTATTTCCTTCTTATTTCTGTAAGAAGATTCTTGTTTAGTAAGAAATAGGATCACAAGATTACAAATTACAATTGGTGTTTTTGGATCATGATATTTGTACTAAATATATCGGGACCATGATATTTCTTGGCATGCAGCGTTAAATTCGACTACGGCGGAGCTGCGGCGTCGCCACACTTCACGTTTCAAATACTTGAAATAAATTACGTATTTCGTATGTTGGTAAATGCTACTAGTGGAGATATAATTTGCAGTATTGCGATCTACTTTTCATTATATATTTTTGCTTTGGTTACATGATATGGCGATAGCTCAGATAAGTGACTGATGATAGCCTATTAGTTCAGAAGTTCAGAGTTCTCCCGATATAGTAGGTCGGGGTTAGAGTAGCGGCACGCGATTCAAATTACACGAAATTATGTGCGCATAACAAATTGATTATCACTTGCTTTAACGGTGTGGGAAAACATAGTGAGGAAGCAAGCATGCCTAAGAGTTCTTTACACTCTTCTCAAAGGATTGTGAAGTTAATCTGCAATTGGCCAGCGTGGTGGACTATGGCCTAAGACCTCTAATCTCTGATAGGGCCGTGCCCAATAATGGTTTGATGATGAGAACTTTTTTGCCACTTACCTTAAACGGCTAAGAAAAACATTGCGAGGAAACTTGTATGCCTGAGAGATCTTCATAATTGTTTTTAACATCATGTGAAATCCGCCAATTCGTATATAGCCAGTGTCGTAAGCTATGACCGAAACCCTCTCTTCTTTGACAGGAGATCTGTGCCTATTTGTGGAACAATAATGGGATGATGATGATGATGAACGAATTCATTAAAATGTTTACACTAATTTAGAACTGAATAAAACCGAACCTTCTAAAAAGCTCCAGTACCACGCCAAAACAATCATTATTATTTAATTGTTTTTGAAACCAACGTGTATTTACATACGTATTTGCAGCTATTTGTGAGCGCGTATGAACTTCATTTCCTCTCTGTTTGTACATCTCGTAAATTCTAGCTGGTGTTTGAATACAAGTATTTGATTTTAATTTACCAGAACGTTTAGGAATAACGGTCTATTATGAATATAAACAGTTGTTAAACGTTTCGAATGAAAATATAATAATGGGCAGAAGAAATTTTGTTTGTCCGTTAAAATAAGTGCATAATGTCGTAGCAGGTCCAGCAAAGTCCACTTTAGGTCACTTTTTTTACAGAAGTAAGTTGGTAAAGAACTTGCGGTCAACCTGATGGTAAGTGGGATGGAATCTTAAACTGTCTTCACTTTGTCATCTTCTACTAAACAGATCAGGTATAGAAATCTAAATTTATCATTCAAATTTGTGACCCGCTGGGAATTGAACCCAGCACCATCCGAACGTGCGGTCTGCGCACGTTGACCACGGCGCTATACGGGTCGTCAAACCGTTAAAGCGAACGATTTTAGTTATTAACGATTATTAAGTACTGATGCCATAAACTAATAAGCATGTTAAAATGTAATTTAAACAATGCCGTTATTTCGTGGACTACATTAACAGCAATATATTTGTATTAAATATCGCACCGCGTTTGTTTGTCCTGACATTTCTTGGCATGCGGCGCTAATTCGGTGTGGCTGCCGCCAGTGTCGCCACACTTCGTATTTTACATAACTGAATTAAATAGCGAATATCAGCTGACTGGAGTATGCACTTCATTCCACTATGCATGTGAATGTGCAGGAAACCGAAGCATTCAAGAGTCCTTATGTGCAATTAAACTGACAAAAACATCGGTGTGTATTTTCATAGTAATGTTAGGCGATTACTAGCTATTTGATTTTATAGCATATTTTTTATTTGATAAAGTAATCAACGAATGAACAATTTAAGTCTCATTTGAATTCATATGCAGAATGGCTGAGCAATGCAACTTCTGAAGATAAACTTGAACTCTTTAGAGTAAGTAGGATTTCAGAACCAGATAACTCACTAGCAAATGGTAATTTGCGGAACAGGGGCAGCGTTGCTGTTGAAATATTCGAATCTTTTATAGATTGAGGTCGACATTTCTATGGACTACCTGACCGTGGCGAGGCTGTACCAGTCCCTACATAATTAAATTGAATTGTTTAAGTTTTTTATATTAATGGGATAGATAATAAACGTTACAAAGTTAAGTGTTACTGCCGCCCATGGGCATCCACATCAAACCTCAACTAGAACGGAAGTTATATCTGACGTTCTACGTAGATGCGTTGCTACTTGTGGAGGCCAAGTTGGAATGCTTCCTGTTCAGTGTTTTCTACCTTACCACAAAAAGCGCAATATAGAAATTCGCACAGTGCCGCTGTACAGCAGAAATAGGTGCTCTGATGGTGCCGCCGCAGACGAGCCTTCGACATAAGAGTCTCCGACCTTCAAATCATATGTTTATTATTATCGTTAAATCATTGTTTATGTACGCGTCTTATAAGGTACAGTCCGACTAGTTTCACTTTTTTCTTTTCTTAAATTTCTCCATACTGATCCCAAAGACATATGAAGTCGACGATTGGCCTGCGTGGTGGGCCGTGACAGTGGGACAGTAATCGGGGTCTATGATGACGATGGTGGTCTCCTGAATTTATATAGATATGTTATATTTATATTGACGCTATTATTATATCATCAACACATAATTGTCCCACTGCTGGGCACGGATCTTCTCTCAGAGATGACAGAGTTTTGGCCACAGTCCACCAAGTAGGCCAAGTACGAATTGGCGGACTTCACATGACTTTGAGAAGGTTATGGCGAGAAGATTATAACTCTCAGGCGTGCAGGTTCCTTCACCTCTTCACCTCACGATATTCTCC
>DWKW01002625.1:0-10824 GCA_018250115.1 Doberes anticus
ACTAATTGATTTTTTTATACTATCGGTATAGCTGCTTTACGGCGTAAAGTTTACGTTTTATCAGTCGTCATGTATTATTGTAGGTGCCGCGTGTATCCAATGCCTGTGATGAACGCCTAATGCACGAGTGAGCAACGGCATACACTAATTTCGGACCCAATAATAGATGTTATGATTATTTGGACGGACAAAACCTGTGGCGGTTCAACTCGAGTTGAAGGAGTTTGTAGGTATTTTTATATTAAAGATGGCCTACACTTTTTTTTATATGAAGATAATAGTGAACGAGCATGCAGGCTACATGAAATTGTGGTAACTGTAACCCATAAACATCCACATCAATCCTCTACTAAGACGGAGATTCTATCTGAAGTTGTGTGTGGATGCGTTTCTTCTCCTGAGGACTAACTTGGAATGCCTTTTGTCCAGTATATTCTGCCTAACTATAATTTGTTTGCTATAAAAACTGTTACACGATACAATCAGCTACTTCCACTTTTTGTTACGGCCAGGATACCTACATGATAAATTATATCTGGAATAGCTGTTTATCCATCAGACTTTTCTACGGTCTGAATCGGCCTATTTTCTGTCACAATGACGGATCTTCCGCCTGACGGCGCGTTTATACGGAGGAGTAATGATGTTGTTGTGTCGGGATCTTGTGAAATGAGCCATAAGACTTCCTTAGTAGTGATAGTCAATGACTTCGATTGAGGAACATCTATTTCATATTTTTTTTATTAACTGAGTAACAAATTACAATGCGAGCTTCCTGATGTTGAGCGATCTATACAGCCCCTGGACAACCACATCAAATGTGCATAAGAACCTCAAAAAAACTCCTGAGGACTAATTTGGAACAGCTCCTTTCCTGTATTCTAGTTTCCCATATCCTTCAAACCGAAATATAGCCGTTCTCACACTACTATTTGATATTGATTCATAAAAATCGTAATTATTTTATGTTTTAATGCAAGCATTTACTAAGTTTAATAAACTAGGAATATTAATTATTATTTGCAAGACACGCATAACGTCTGACAGCTCCGCTGGCATTCCGAAATCCAATAAATTTAATGTAACCATCATGCAAACACGCGCTAACGGGATTATTTCAACGTTAACGTCGCGAAGTTGCTAAAGAATGACTTATTTTCCAAACCGTGTTGCTTAAATTGATAAACAATGTTTTCAGTTATATTTTGCAAGCGATTTCACTTGCAATATAAGCTTCCTTCTACTTTTCATTTTCTTTTAGAACGATTGAAATTAAACGTTATTTAAGCGGTCACTTATATGATTAAGGATTTTGTCTACCTATATTTATACAAAAATGAATGTTTGTTTGTCTAGTATGTATTCCTAACCTTTCCAATGGAAGTGGAGTTATCACAGTCTAGTGGTCAAGCATCATGATCACCCGCTGCGATGGGTCGCTTTCGTGAAAATATTGTGAGGAAACCTGCATACCCGTGAGTTCTCCATAATGTTCTCAAAGGCATGTGAAGTCCGCCAATCCGCGGCTGGCCAGCGTGTTGGACTATGGCCTTAAAACCCTCTCATCTCTGAGAAGAGATCCGCACCCAGTAGTGAGACTGCAATGCGTTGATGATGTAACAGTCACATAATTACTAAAACTAAGTATGTCAGTATTGTTTGCAGTGGTTTAAGGGATCCAAGTTTCACCTTCACATCACCCATCACATCACCGCAGACCGTACATAAATCATATATGTATTGCGTGTATGTTACAAAAACCGGCGTTTATTTCAATTATAATAATTCTAGTTTATATATTTTTATTGGGTTGTTATATCGGGGTAGAGTTTTAGTCTTTAAAAGTTTTTAAATATTTTACTTAAATTTTTATATCCGTATCCTATTTCCGGGTAAAACGTAGCGGAAGAATTGCGTTTTTCTCTTTGACGGAACTTCCTCGCGGGCTGACGTGGCTGTATTAAGTATTTGTTTAACCGTTGACGAACAGCGAGCAGCGATTACAAGCGATTACACATGATATTGGTAGGATGATGGTCTACCACTATCAATAAGTAGTACCTAAGTGCACTGAGACTGAGAGTTCCATTGTCACAATTTTTATAACATGTAGTGTAAAAAAACTATTAGTAATAGCTTAATACTAATAGTACTGCTTAACTGTTTTTCTCAAATTATGAATTATTTATAAAAAAAATATTTATTATAGAAGTAGTAAACGAGCATGCCGTGAACCTGACGTGACGTGAAGTGGCCATTACAGCACATGGACATCCAACCTTGAGTAGGTCCGAAGTCCGATTTGAGGTTATACGTGAATGCGCTGTTACTCTCGAGAAGTAAGTTAGACGACCTATTGTCCAGTGTATTCTGAATAACCCTTCAAACCCAAAAAACAGTCCTCAAACTGATGCTTTACGGCAGAAATATGCGTACTGTGAAGGCGCCTACTCAAGCGAGCCTTCGATATAAGATTCTACGACAATCTGTTGTTTGTATTCTGCAAAAATATTGATACTAGTTTACTCTTTATTCATTCTTAGTCAGACAAGAGAGTAAGCGATTATTTTATTTTCTGAACCTGAAGATAGATTGCGGAAATTGTGTACGTCAAGAAATTGAAGAAAACTGAAACGAGACTGCGATATTCAAGAGAAACTAGTTTGTTATATTTTACGTAGGCAACTGGCGTATTAGAAATAAAGTTACAATTGAACATTGCTGTGTAAAAAAAGGCGCAGGACCGGACGGAGTGGCGCCAATTGAGGGAGGCCTATGTCCAGCAGTGGATCTCTAAAGGCTGATGGATGGATGGTGTAAAAAAATATCACTAAGAAACCTGCATGAGGGTTCTAAATAAGGTGCTCGAAGTTGTCTGAAGTTCCGAAATCGACCATCATCTTGAACGATAATCTAACCAAAATCACAAATAAATCAAGAGCCGTGTCCATAAGTAAGGCAGTATTGGTGATGATGATAGAACTTGTATTTATTTATTATTGTAACATAATAGCAAACGCACAAGCACTTAATGCTAAATGGTATCTGCAGCCCATGGACATCTCTATCAGAGGTTGTAGGTATGTGGATGCATTGCTACTCCTGAGGGATACATTTTTTTTCCCTGTCCCTCCAACATGGGTTCGAAGACTGTTTTTACTGACTACGCTTTCACTCCAGTTCTATCAATCATGCTTATCGTACTTTCATTCATCATACTGTGTCTTTCTAGCATTCGTCCTCATTCATACTTTGGGTAGAGTCCCTTAACTATTTTATTTCTACTTTATTTTTGACTTATTTAAGTAGGGTAAGTGAAAAAGGTGAAAGGCAATATATTTAATTACAGTTTTGCCTGGGGACTAAGTTAGAATGCTTCCTGTCCAGTGTCTTCTGGCTAACTATACCCTTCAAACCGAAACACAGCAGTGGCTGTTTGGTCGGTTGAGGTTTAAACTAAAATATCACAGCTGCTTAATAACACCTAAACGACTGTTTTACCATTGAATAATAAAATTATGTCAACGAGAATATACGGGTATAATTATATTTCCTAGAAAATAAACAAAGACTTAACGACATCATTCACTCAATCCGGTTGTTACCTGTGATCTTTATTGTTATAAAGCGTATGAAGTGACGAGTAACGAGCGACACAGTTCCCCCAGTTTTATTCAATTTGCCCCAGTTTCTCCCTTGTAATTAACCATAAAGGATTATGTACATCATGGGTCGAGAGTTTTACGGTGCGTGATTATCGATGTTTCACATTTTTCGTCAAAGTATGTGCTTAGTAGAAATAATTTATTACTTTTTTCAATTTTAACGGTGAGGAAAAATATCGCGATGTTCTCAAGGGCATGCGAAGTTTGCTTAGCATGTTATTATTAAATCTTTATGCCTACAACACCTCATATATACAAGGTTAAGTTTATAATAAATAAGTCCTAAAGTCTTCATTCGATCAGCACACCGCTTATAACAACGAACAAACATTAAACGTTCCATTAAATGTTGAGTATGATTATGATATGTTATTCTTAATAGTTCGTATAAGTTTTAGAATTTTGGTACTATAAGAGTAGTGTCATAGAAAGAAAATATGAATACATATCAAACACACAAACACACCGAATTCTCTACACAACGTTGAAAAAAAAGCACTGGCTATGTTTTAAATTTTATTATAGAGACTATTATTCAAAAAATGGACACACATTTAAACTAAAAAACTGAAAACTAGAAAATAATTACATTTTTTGGAAAGTAAAAATGCTTGTATTGCAATACAACTATTTGTCAACAAGCAAACTTAATGGCATACCTAACTACTAACGAGCGTCATAGTTCTGCACTTTATTCAATTTGCCCCAGTTTTCACTTATTCGTGTTTGACGTAAAGCATTTACATATGAGCAGGTCGGGGCAAGTGTAGATAGAACAGGATTGTTGAATTGTTAGTAGAATGCAGAATCGTGTATTATTAATAAAATCACAACGTAGTTTATCACCACAAAACGATCTATTTAAAAAGTTGACCGTTAATGAAACAACGCATTTATTTAAATTATGTAGCATTTCCTGCATACACTTTATGTTACTAAATCGTTAATATCACTCGATAATTCACAGCTCCAAATTATCAGTACCTCTTCTTTCATAACCTGCAAGATCATAAAATATTTTGTACATGCGAGAAGGAATCGAACACAGCATCCGCTGCATTCAGTATTACATTTTCTTTTACCACGTTTGATAAATCGTTATACAGATTGTCAAATTACAATGTACAATAGTCTCATATAATCTTTCGAACTATTTGCGAAAGTATTGCAAGGAGTGCCACAATTTATTTTGCCCCAGTTTTCCTATAAAGGATGATTTACGCTCGCAGAAACGTATGAACTTGTTCCCTTTACCCTCTGCTGCGCTAACAAGAGCGACTGAATGATAATATTGTGGATTTAGTACCGCGGTTTGTGACCTCTTCAATTTTACAGTGACTTCATAAGACGTTGGGTCACTTTTAGAAATATTGTGTTTTAATTTCATTCAGTTTCATTTGTACCTACAAACGGTTGATATTTCATATCGTTAGTTGAATTTTTGGAGCAGTTAAAAATGATTCCATTTTCTCAACGTCATTTCGAAAAATAATAGTGAGACTGCTGCGCCGCTGCTGCTACTTTTGCCGTATAGCAGCAGTGAGCACTGAGAATTGCTGCGTTTTTCGGTTTGTAGGGTGTGGTTAGGCAAAATACACAGAACAAAACGCATTTCAACTTATTCCTCCGGATTAGCAGTGCATCCACGTTCGACCTCAGATATTCTAATACTTCTTTCCTAGTTGAGGTTTGATGTGAATGTCCATAGGCTACTTAACACCAGGCCTACATGCTCGTTCGCTATTCCGTTAATATATTTTAAAAAGCGATCAAGGCAAAAATGTGAAATTAATTCGTACTACCGGCAGGCTTTGACGCTATTAGGCTTTAATGCTAACTTTAAAAAGAGGGGGTACGAATATACTGTTAGACACGATATATAATTTAGGTATTAAAAAAATGTTATTGTAAAGGTACTTCTGATAAAGAAATCGGAGATACAGAAATATAAGTTGTTATTAGCACGCATTGCCGAAATAAAATCTTGTGTTAATGCAAGATGTAGTATATCATTGTGTCAAGTTTCATCCAAGTCTGTTCAGTAGTTAACGAATAATTGACTAACAAACATGCAAACATCTTTTAACAAATATGTGGTTTGCTGTTCGGAGGGTCTTGGGTTCGATTCCCAGCGAGGCAGAAATTTGAATGAATTTAGATTACTGTGCCTGGTCTGGGTGTTTGTCTGCTTGTTTCTATGTGTGCCCATGGCACCCATGATACAGGGAATCCTAGAATGGGGCTATGAGTGTGAAACGTTATTGTTATTTATTCATTAGGATGTGTTATATTAGGATAAAATGGGGGCATGAACTACATTACATTTGTTTTGTTCTCATTTTACATTCCTTTTTACTGTTCCTTGTTGTACTTTAATTTTCTTTTCATTAGATATATCACAATATGGTTTCGGTAAAACCCCTAACACATTTAACAACCACAAACTACAGGGTGTAATGAACCATTTTCATGAAACTGAACAGACCTAATTATCTCTGTCAAGGGCTCGCATCTTAAATCGTATACATAACAAAGCTGTTTGATTAAACGCTGAGACTATATTTTAGGAGACGGTGGACGTTCCGTTATTATTTATCCACACAGAAACAAACAGAAATTATTTTTCAATATAAAATGCGGGTTATAAACTTCGGCCACACTTTTGAATAAAAAAATATTCTTAATCACTTGTAAAAATTTGTACGTACATTTGTAATGTTTGATAATGTATTACTTTGAAAGTTTATCTTGATAGGTGTCATCCCTGAGAAAATTCGTTCAATTTTTTTTTCTTGCAGTATCCCAAGGGATAATGAGGTACCGTCATGCCATCTGTTGTTGACATTCCATGACAGCTGGTAACGTCACATTTATTTAAACTAGAAGGACGCCGAGTGAAGATCAGCGCATGATACCGCTGTGTCGGCATCAAACTGAGTCTGCCTTAGATTTATCATGGCCGGATAAAAGAAATGATTTTAATATCACGACAGTGATTTTGTATCATGAATTAAAATGTGTCATTATTTGTGCGTTCAATGTATCTAACACGCTCTCTGAACAACGACCATGGTTGTCTGGTACAAACTGCCGGTATTAAATCTACTCTTTGTGGAGTACAGATTAATTCAATAAATAATAATTGAATGAAATTATTAAAATAATTATGTAAGTACATGTTACTTAGCTGCTTCGATTCCTTTCGCATATAAAACGCAACCAATGTTTAACATACTCTTAGTTTCATTTGTTTTAGGCTTATTGTGTTAGCATATGATTCCCACGATAGGTAAACTAACAAAAGGTCTCAGCTTATCTAGAAAAGATCGTAACATACCACGAAGTTCGAAAACGATACACTAGAATGCAATGCAATTTTTTTAACTTATACTTTGTAAATACTTCAAGACTATATTAATTTATTTTCATTACTCCAAACAAAACTCCGTAACAAAAATTGGATAACTTGCGCGTCGCGCGTCTCCTCAAAAGTTGGCCATGGTAAATGCGTCGAAATTGGTCCGAAATTTTATTTTCCTTGACTTTACGACAAGCTTAATATGAGTCCCTTGGGTTCGGGTCCATACCGAAGGCAGTTAACTTGGTATGGTTTCCACAAAAATTCCGCCTCTATTCTGTTAAAAATCCTATCTTGGGTATGTGTCATTTCGTGAAACATCCATCCCACCGGCCGATCCTATAGGGACCACTGAGGCACTAAAGAAAATTAGGTGTATACTTGGCTGTTTTTCATACCACTCGGCCTAACTCGAATTTAGCGATTCATTTTATTCAAACGCGAATGTTCCTGCATATTGAAAACGATTTGTTAAGTTTTGAGTTACGCTCTGGGTCAGTCAGACTAGTATAAAATTTTCATTTGGTTATCGACACAGTTTGAGCGATTGATTCAGTCAGTCCACAGTTAGTTAGATATGGATATAATCTCAAATAATATAATATCAATTTTAATAAGAATGGTGAGCATATACGAGTACGTAGGTGTATTAGATACTCGTAGCTAATACTTCTATAATATATATAATATAATTTTATCGAGGACATGTCTGTCCATGTAAGTCTGTAGTGTACTCATATTTTTGAAAAAAAAAACTAATACGTCGGTATTAGTTATTCCGATTTTCTGTCTATATGTCTGTTTATTGTCTGATTGTACGTTTGTTCGCTAATTAAACGAAGACTACTCAATAGATTTGAATAGGACTATCACGGTTTAAGTGCCTATGGTTAGACTTTAATACTACTATAAGATTTTTGATTTTGTTCAAAAATCAAAAATCGTTCATATTATACATACAAAAATTTTCACTAATAAAACTACTCCGAACTACACAATCAAGACTATTAAAATTGTTCTGTTTTTTTACAGAAGACGCTTAAGTTTGGTAGAAGTCTTATTATCAGACCATTATTATAGTAACTTTTTATAGTATTTAGATTTTACGCAACACATAGGATGGCTATAATAACTTTATGAAGAGACTATGTAATAATTATTACTAAATTAACATACGGCTAAATTTAAATATATCAAGTGAGAAACCAATTTCTTGCGGAATCTTTACCATTCCAAATCCCGGATTATATCGTTAAGTTCAATCTGACTACTGTTTATCTTAAATGTACCGTGAATCACAACTTTCTAATCCCGAGTTAGACGTAATCGAGTAAGTTTCTAACTCAGCGCACGTCAACAGAAATTACTGAACATATTTTAGAGCCGGCTTCTTATGAAAATGTTTGTTGAATAATTAATGACTAGATGTCACCTTTGTTTATGACTAGGCAGATGTTTTGGTAAAAAATTGTTTATATTTCCAGGTTAAGTAATTAGATTGAAACACAAAGCTGATGGTTTTGTTCCCACAGGTTTAAATGAAGTTTCATCTTCAAGATCTGAATTCGTGGCGATGCTTAACGGTCTTACATACTCGTTTTTGTCATAACGTTGCCAAATATGGTATGGTCTTTCTTCTTATAGTATGCTGTAAATTTATACCAACTTTTGGCGTCTTGAGAATGACATTTCTCAAAAGGCGCAAATCGTGCTTCACTTTGATGTTGCTCGTTATATGAGCAACTGTGACCCTTTAACAATGTTGTCTGTCCTGTCTGTTTTCTATCCATTTCTGCAAAGACGCAGAAAGTGCTCCCTTTTCGTGTTGCTCATTTCCATAGGCGACTGTGGTCATTTAACAAGATGGCCCGGTCCATCTGTCCTTCGGGATCCTTAATGGAAGCTCCACTCACAATTGATTTATATTTTTTTATATCAAAGATTTTTTTTTTTTAGTTAATCGGAGTAAGTTTGATGCTTATATGTATTACGAACGGTCCTGGCTTCGATCCCGGCAAGGCAGAAATTTTAACGATGATTTTACATTTCTGTTTCTGATTATGATGCTCAAAGCTATTTGTTTCACCTCTCTGTCGTACATTTGGGAGGTCCAATAAAATTTAACTGTTTCCTGATTAATCGATTGCAGCTACAATAACGCGGACGGTGGTCTAGTAAATAATAAAATCCATTAGTACAATGCGGAAGGTAGCGGAAACTAGTATTATCAACTTTCCTTCAGCTGGACCTGAAAGTTTAGCGACAAACTAGCGTCGAAACAAATTTACTGGAAAACGTGCACTGAAACGACATCTACAAAGCGACTTAAGTTTTAGGTGTCAACTTTCTACTTTTCAATATAGAAGTAGGCCAAAGCTTTTAATGGTTTAGAGAAAAAGGCACAGAGTACAAGAAAATTCCCATATGGCGGTAAGAAGTTTTTTTTAAATTACTTTTAGTTTAATAGAGTAGCGCACGAGCTTGCAGGTCAACTGATGTTAAGTAGTCACTTCAGCCCATGGACATCCAGGACATCCGAATCTAACCTCAAGTAGGTCCGATGTCCTATTTGCTGTCGCACGCGAATGCGTTGCTACTCGTGAGGTATAATTTGGTATGCCACTTGTCCAGTATATTTTGCCTAAGGGTGTGGCCCTTCAAACCGCAACACAGCAATGCTCACACTTCGACATAAGACTCTACCATCATCAAATTATAATTACGTTAGTACATTCACGTCCATAGTCAGCTGGACCCTAAAGTTAGGTTGCAAACTAGAGTCGGAACAAATTTGCCAGTGTTCTGAAAGGGGACTTCGGTAACTGTGACACTCCGGAACTTTGGGATGCAAACTTTGTGTTCCACTATAGAAGCGGAAGAGCGTTCAATCTCATGTTAAAAAGTTCTATAATTAAAACCGGTTGATTAAACTTTTTTACCTTTATGTGCTAACTATAAATAAAACTTCTAGCCCATGAATCAGTAATTCGTCGAGCAATTAATGTTCAAATCATTTATAATAAATAAATAAAAATTCATACTCATACACTAGGATTCCCTGTATACTGGGTACCATGGAAACGTACAGTCAAGAACATATACACCCAGACTAGAAACATAAATTTAAATTCGGCATTCAAATTTCGCATCCACTGGGTATCGAATACGGAACTTTCTGAATGGCAGACCTGCATGTTGACCACTGCATGGTGGCCATACGAGACGGTACACTGAGTAAATTGGTGTGCAGCAATTATGTGAAGAACGTATCTCCCTATGCCACGAAATCGTATGGAGAGGTCGCAGTATGTGGGATTTTCGTTCGCTATGAACTCGTTACTCTTTGATTTTATGAATGATATCGTTGTGATTAATCTTTTATTTTATTTTTTTTAATATCGTATGGCTCCGAAAGAAATTTTAATATCTGCAAGTTTTCAAAATTGGTTCTCTTTCGATGGTTTTTTTGCAGTTAAGCTAAGCAGTGACCTCCTCATTACTTACATACGATTCGACACGTACAAAAAAAAACAATGTGCAGTGAAATTCGTAACATGTAGACAAATTCTTAACACTTAGTATAAAAATAAATTCAATAACTACTAAAAGCTTTTTTTTTGTTAGACACAACTCAAACCTGTGCACTTGTAAAGTAAGCGTATTGTTTTAACATTTACATCGAAATCTGTTATCCATGGTCGAAACAAAACTGCTGAATTTGCATTGCTTCATTCGTGCAATCGCATATTCATAAATCTGTTCAGGTGTGATTTATATTGTTAGTGTTTTATTGGGAGTTGG
>DWKW01002626.1:0-10823 GCA_018250115.1 Doberes anticus
ACCCTTCAAACCGAAACACAGCAGTTCTCACACTGCTGCTTTACGGTAGAAATAGGTGTAGGGGTGGTGCCGCCGCAGGCGAGCCTTCGACAGGACTCTACCACCATTAAATTTAGTTAAGGTTAGAGCCCTTGCAAGCACATCAGAGTTTGAACCCCAGAAAGCATCTCTGATTTGAAGTGCGTGTTAAAAATTAATCAACACTTGCTTTCACGGTGAAGGAAAACATCGGAAAACGGAAACCTGCATGCCTACAGTTCGAAACGTGTCCTCAGAGGCGTGTGAAGTCAGACAATCTGCACTTGACGAGCTAGCTAGACTATAACCATTTCGCCTCTTAAAGGAAGCCTATGCCCAGCAGTGGGACAGTAATAGATTAATGATAATAATGACGATAGTAATACTAACGTGTATAGCATAATACTTAATATTGATGTTAAGAGCGTCATAATTTTAAATAATGGTATATATAAAATACCTACTGTATTTTATATCATCAAAAGTTACATCTTTCTTGATCCGAATAATCTTTGAAATTATTCTAACGATTTTCTTTCATTTAAATATTTGGGTCAACTTTGAAATGGCTCCGATTGAACCCATGTCAGAACTTCAAATTTGTTTGGCCTATTGATTTTTATGCCAAATTTTATATTTAAATTGATATGGATATTGAAATAACTGAAGTCAACTTTTGAAATTCTCTAACTATCTTAACAAGATATTTAGAGATTATTAGATGGTGGTAGAGTCTTATGTCAGAGGCTCGCTTGCGGCGGCACCACCGCTACACCTATTTCTGGCATTAAGTAGCAGTGTGAGAACTACTGTGTTTCGGTTTGAAGGGTATAGTTAGGCAGACCACACTGGATGGGAGGCATTCCAAGGTAGTCCTCAGGAGTAGCAACGCATCCACACACAACCTCAAGTGAGGATGTCTATGGGCAGCAGAGACCACTTAACATCAGGTGGCCTGCGTGCTCGTTTGCTATTCTGCTAATACAAAAAAAAAATTGTATCTACGTATAATACGTATATAAAGCAGAAGTGTGAGTACTGCTGTGTTTCTGTTTGAAGGGTGTGGTTATGCAGAAGATACCGGACAAGAGGCATTCCAACTTAGTCCTCATGAATAGCAACGCATCCACACAAGAGCTAAGATAGGACTTTCGACCTAGTTGACATGGACACAGTTGACATAGTCCATGGGCTGCAGTGAACACTTAACATCACGTGGCTTGCATGCTCGTTTGCTGTTCTGTTAACATAAAAAAACCTAAAATCATGAAAGCCAAAATACACACTGTTTTAAACATTCAAGGTCATTTACTTAATAAGTATTCACAAACGGAATATTTACAGTGAAATCCGTGAAAACAGAATGTGAAAAATATAAAAGGGACAGACCGGTTTGTATGATCTTAAAAAAAATCATCCACACTCATATTTAAGGGTAAACTCATTACGCCGTAAATATCCCGCTAACACTAATTTTAAATAAAGGATATTAAAAAAAACATTAATTTTAAATAGAGAACGTTTAAAAAAAACGGATAAAACCTGAACACAGTCGACAGCAACGTAGACAGTGTCGTTTGAGATCGCGACGTGAATTTTATGCCATCCTGATGTGAATAACTGCAAAATGAATAAATTACGATTCACACTCACTTCGCAACACTAGGATACTCTGTCGTGGACATGGACACACATGTGTGTGTCCAACAAGAACACAAACACCTAGACCGTGGGCTGAGATCTACATTCATCAATTAACATCAATCATCTCTGCCCCGCTGGAAATCGAACCCAGTACCTTCAGAACGACAGCCAACTCTGCCGTACGGGTAGTCAAATAAAAGCAGATACGAACACCTCATTAATAGACTACATGAAGACATGCCTTCGAAGTTTAGAATTACACAGCCATTTTATAATAGGTGGCGTTCAAGTAGTTTTAATGAATAAAGTTGCCAGTATATGGGAGCGAATGCTCTTATCTGACTCTCGTTTCAGAAGATATGATGTTGAGGAAATAGTTTATTAAAAAGGAACGGTACATAAAGTCTACAATATAATAATTTAGGAGAGAGATAGGTCTGATGGCAACTGCAGTCGGTAGGCGAGTGTGTCGACGGACGCGGCGCGCGGCAATACAGGCGAGCGGGGAACAAACGAATCTCGCTGTCAAAGAATCTGTTCTAAGTTCTTCAATTCAAATACGACGTTTGTTCAATCTGAGGAGGTGCAATAGGTACACCACATATAATAGGGCTCTTGGAGCACACTCCTGCATTCCGTTCAGCGAGAAGTGACCAAAGGCCAGAGCTGTAGTACATGAAAAAGGCGTAATTGGTACTACTGAAATGAAAGAACTCACCTCAGGGCAGTCATACAAGATCCGTGTCTGCTGAACCAGTATTGCCAACATTTTCGAGGTGGGTAGCAGCGTCACCGCGAACTGGGGACGAGCTCTGATAAGGCTCCATGACCGGCGGTGGCCGTGGCTATTGAACGTACCGATGATCGAAAAATGCTCTGGCAAACCGTTGGGGAAGACTTGGCTGAAATATTTCCATTTTTATTAAAAGAGCAGCAAACGAATTTAACCCCTAATGTCAAGTAGTCACTGCAGCCCATGACATAAGCAACATCAAATAGGACCCAAGGCTTATCGGAGGTTGTACGTGGATGCGTCGCAGAAGATAGAGATAGAACGTCTCCTGTACTGTGTATTGTACATACTACTATTCTACTTCTACATTTTACTTTTTGGTGGTATGGTGGTACGTTTTTTGTTACTTACATTTTGGAGTCTTATGTCAAAGGCTTGCCTGCGGCGGCACTACCGTATCTAACATACCGTAGCTATCTCTGCCGTAAAGCAAGCAGTGTGAGAACTGCTGTGTTTCAGTTTGAAGGTTGTAGTTAGGCAGATGATACTGGACAAGAGGCATTCAAACTTAGTCCTCTGGAGTATCAACGCATCCACATAGAACCTCAGATACGACTTCCATCCTACTTGAGGTTTGATGTGTAAGTCCATAGGCTGCAGCCACTTAACATCAGGTGGCCTGAATGCTCGCTTTCTATTCCATTTCGATAATTTAAAAAAAACACGTAAGTGGATTCACTTACCGCATTGGCAATGTGAGATTTGCGCCATCACCAATCCTGTAAGCTCGCTGTAGATCTTGGGAACCCTGGACCAGCGTTATCCCATTTGTATCAGGTCTGTCCAGCTTGTACACCGCAATCAGGTCCACAGTCTGGAAGTCCACATCTCCAGGACGGAGAGGGAAACACGGTGATACGCTGGTTATTGGCGCCACTGTGGTAAAGTTTTCTGAAGAGGAACAAAAATTTGGAAATTTTTATGGATCATCATCATCATCATCAACCCATTATTGTCCCACTGCTGGGCACGGGTCTTCTCTCAGAAATGAGAGAGTTTAGGCCATAGTCCACCACGCTGGCCAAGTGCGGATTGGCGGACTTCTCTTGCCTTTGAGAACATTATGGAGAACTCTCAGGCATGTAGGTTTCCTCACGATGTTTTCCTTCACCGTTTATATATTTTTATGGATATACGTAATAAATTATAACTAAAAGAAAAAGTGTGACTAACAGGAGAAGTTGTATAAATGCTTGTAGATAGGTATATTCTTAATTACAATGTTGGTATTGATTTTACTCGTACACAAACATGTGAAAAAAAATTGATTTTACTGATTTGAACCATGATCTGATTGAACCACAATTACTTTTTCTTATGTTCTCATATAAGTGACCTATGTCTTTTATGAGAATAAAAAATATCTGTAAACTTAATTGATTTGTTCTGGTGAAATTATATAATCTGAACATGAACAAACTAAGATTTACCTTCTTGTTCTCCATAACTTATGGAAAATACTGCTAAAGAGATGATCGTAAAATGAAACCTGCAATAAATTAAAAGAAATTCTAAATTATTACGAAATTTACGTATTGTATTGCAAAATAACAACAGAGTACATATTGTATTAGAAAAACAATTATCGATATTCGTAGCCAGTATCACGAGTCAATTCTGCAAATACGTGTCTTTAATTGTATTTATACGTATTTAGATACGTATTACGTTAATAATTACGTATGTGGTTATAAATTTGACGACACTATAGCTGCAACAATTTTTTACTGAATAACTGCAACCAAATTTGGCACAAAGAATAAATCAATCCTATAATAATTATTTTTTCAAAGAATATCACATTTAGAGTATGAATTTAGTGCAATGTTGCAATTGTAACCTCGTATTCGTTCGCTTTTCTTATGTCTAATCTAGGTCTAATCTAGGTAATGTCTCTACATTACCTAGATTTGTATGCTCGTCAAAACAAATCAAACGAGCTTAATCGCGATGCCACTTACCGTCTCCATCATCAATTTCTAGAAACCACTTAGTCAACCCAAGTCTATTATCAGGCCCTGGACATCTCCTGGCGCTGTACTGATCAAGACAAATCCAGCAAACGAACGAAATCAAACGAATTTAGTTGAGAACTTCCTATATGCGATATTTCCGTTCTGATACCTGTACGTTTTGGTGTGATTTAAAAGACGTTTCACGTCAAAAAGTTAAGAAATATTATACGGTGTTATGTAATGGGTACTGCGAAAGGAATACAGTAGACATTCCTTGAAAAGTTTACGGAGACTATCTGTACGAGTATCAATAGAATTTAATTGACGCGACCTTAGATGGGACAAGGGCTTGCGTACCTCTGAACCAACGATATTAGAAGGAATCTTGTAATGATAATTGTAGGAAAGCTCGACGCTAGTTTTAGAAAAAAGGAGATATTTTACAAAATTAGATGGCGATAGAATCTTATGTCGAAGGCTCGTCTGCGGCGCCAGAACCGATGCACTTACTGATGATATTTCTGTCGTAAAGCAGGGGTGTGAGAACTGCTGTATTTCGGTTATAATAATATATACATTCGCATACCGACAGTAGCCTACCATGGCTCAGTGATTGAACACCACATAATTACGAAAACAATCTTCAAACCCATCGACCTATTTTAAGATCATAAATCAATGCATTTCGCACATCGACAGTTACAGATCGCAGCGGCAATCAATACGCCAAGTGATACAACAATACAACCAATTCGGGTCATGAAATCTCGATAGCGCCAGGGTCAACAATTAATTGATCTGCGGCACATGCGGCCCAGTTCCGTGGCCTTCGGTTGAAGAGACAATTCTATATGACGCCGATGTTCAAGAACAGCGAAAAATCTTACGCAATCCTGGATCTTTTTTTTATATAAATTATTATGCTCTTTTTATCATTAAGGTTTATTTTTCCTTGGTACCACCTTCGAGTTCCATCGATGGAGTTACGTTAGTTACATAAGTTGGGAGTAACGTTACGTAAGTTCAGGGAAATTTTCAATCGATTTGAGCGTCAAACAAAATTTACTAAATAAGTATTCGGAGTGTTTTAATTTTTCTGTCGAACCTGTCTTACTGAATGGCAGAAATATATACGAGAGAATATAGCAGATATATTACTGACTTTATGACTGAGAAACGTCTTCCCTCTGAGCCTATTGCCACCGCTTTGGAGCGAAAATGGACTAGAAATGGTTCTAGTCGAGAAGTCAATAAGCCATTGGGCTTATGACCCACGTGAAGTTTTTCTGGTCTAGTACAATAATACAATACAATAATTCTTTATTGTACACCAAAATTATAAGAAAGAGATAATCTGTATTGATTAAAAAGACAGGGAGACATATAAAAAAGGCGGTCTTATCACTAACAAGCGATCTCTACCAGACAACCTTTTGGTAGAGAATATAGTAGAAACAAACATTAAAGGGGGGTAGAGGTGTACAATTTTAATATAACTATTGCTAAATATATAAAACAAGCAAATAGATTCATTTAATACACACCAAGAAGGTGAAACAAGAGTCAAAGGAGCAACAAGTCTGAGAAGCAGAAAAAAAGATATAATAATATTATAGATAATATATAATAAGTAAATTGATATACGCTGCTATGTGTCTGTAGATAAAAAATAAATAAAAGGTGTAGTGTTAAAGTTTGACATAGCGATCTTTCACCAGTTACTTAAAAGAGTCAAGAGTCTTAGCACGTCTTACTCATTGGTAAAGCATAGTCGCACGGTTAAGACTGAAAAAGATTTATAGTACTACGAAGTTGAATAGACAGGAATACGCAGAGTCAGGTTTTCAGTAGAACGCAATGAAAAATCGTGCGATGATCCCAGAAATATTATTAGTATCAGGTTAGGTACCTGATGTAGGTACCCTCTATGTTAAGGGTTGACAGGTAACAAGTATCACCATCGAACCTCTCATAGGAGACGCATTACTTTCTAAATGCTACTATTTTAGATTGAAGCTTATAAGATAGATGCAAACTTTACGATCTAAGGCCATTTAATCAATTTAAACCCATTTGGCAAATCAATTTCGACCACAAAGCAAGGACAAACTTTTGAGAACAGATGTCGCGTATAATAAAAATAGATTGTCTACGTTTTTTTTTTGTTGGTACGTCCAGTAACACAAATTAAGGTCACTTTTATGACAAAATCCAATTTTCAAAATTAAAATGTTTTTAGCGACGAAATTTGCTTTATGAGTAGTAGCGTTTTTTTATATACACATAGATATATACAAAATATCAAACGGGCATGCAGACCACCCGATGTTAAGTGTTCACTGCTGCTCATGGGCATCCACATCAAACCTGAACGGGGGCGGAAGTTTCTTGGGGTGGAAGAACTTGAATATTTCCAGTCCATTGTAATCTGCCTATCCACACCGTTTACATTGGAACACAGCGGTACTCACAATGCTGCTTTACAGCGGAAATAAGTGTAATAGTGGTGCTCTGGCAGGTGTCTTCGATATATAATTACTATCATCTAACCTCATAAATTGTAGGATCTCCTTCTGTCTTAGTATGTCTGCCCATTTCAAATCGGGACATACTATAACATAGTAGCCTCTGACATAATGCTCTTCCACCAACCAAACCACTTTACGATGAAATAACGTTAATTTTTAACGCCTACATTTAATGGGTACATGATAAATTTACCGACTTAAACTTTAACGGGTAGGTATACTTAAATATTTTCGTACTATCGTTTGCTTGTTTGCCTGTTTGTTCGCCGATTACGCAAAAACTGATTAATAGATTTAAATAGGACTTTCACAGTTTGAATCCATATGGTTGGAATTAAATACTGCAATAAGTTTGACACTAACTGAAAACTAACTGACACCAGCATTATAGCTTTACGCCGTCTTACATGCGGGAGGTCAGGTCTTTAGTATTGTTTTAACACTGTAAAGAGACCGTGTCCGTAAATTGAAGACATTGTTAAAAAACTAATCGGCCATGATTTATTACTTTAAATTTTATTCAGAGAATACAATATTTTTTTTTACATTTTGTCTGTTCAACTGTCTCGTTCGCAAATCACGCTTAAACTGCAAATTCGATCTAATAGGACTTTCAGCGTTTAAAAGCTAAAGGTAAAGCCAACTTAAAGTTAAATACTACCGTGAGTTTAAATAAAAAAAAAATATTGTCAAATTAACTTATGACTAAAAACTTTTTAAATTGTTTTTAACCTACTTCTTTAGCTTCCTGATCAGGATTATTTCATTTTTTTATTGGGCATGTCCTTACGAATTGTTATCATGTTTCCTGTCACACAGATGCGATCATCAATAAAGACAAGTAATCTGATCTAAGATGATACATACTTAAGCTTTTTATCTCAGCCAACACCATTAATCTTAATACGGATATTTTGAATCTGCAGATATCATTACTTTTTTATTTCGTAGTATAAATACCTCTCAGGGATGCGAACCAGTCAGGATAGATCAATAGTTATCAGATTAGTGTAGTAAGCGAAAAATTTGTCAGATCATAGGAAATGTTTTGTCTGTCGTTGCCGGAGATTGCATTAGCAAAATAACTAGCCATCTGTCACGCTGTTCTGGTCCCTTCTGGCCACCCAGAGGTGACAGAGTACATGACTCCTTGTCGATTCTGCTGTTGCCGCTCCTGATCGGCAGTACATGAGAAAGAATAACTTACTACTACAAGATTGTCCTCCGCCGAGATTAGAAATATAAGATTATAGGCGATCATTGTTAACTTATAACGGGAAAAAACTGGACTTAACTTTGTTAATCATTTTCGATATACCAGAGAACTATGCGCGCTTGATCATGGCATACTCAGCATTAAGCCGAAGTCTATGATTACGCTAAAGTAGCTTTAATTTCTCTATCATCAAAATATTAATTATTGTCATCACTTTTTTTACCCTCTGCAAACTAGCCAACGAAAAATTTTAATTGACTACAAATTCCAGTTAACTTTAAAAAAAAAAACTCACCGATACAGTCTCATACTGGCAGTTACAAAATCACTAACAAGTAATAAATTCAAAAAATAAAAAAAACCTAAATGTTATCTATAGTTTATGAACATATTTAATTTTTTTTTCATTTTACGAATAATAATGGAACACATACGACACACAGGCCGGCTAATCAAACACTCGGTTTGTTCAGATTTGCCTCCTGCGCAATGATATACATCAATTAGTTTGTCCGTTGACAGCCTTTTTAATGGCCTCAACGCGATGCTGTTTAACGTCGTGATTCCGTGATGAACGAATGACACTTGATGAGAAATGGTAATTAAAATATGGTACGTAGTTAGTTTTATTTCTCCTCAGTTGTCTATAAGTAACATTTTATCATCGATGTTTTTTTCTATTAAATTTATTACTCGCATAAAGGAAGTGCCAGTCTTGCCAAGCGCAGTCATAGGTTATAAAATTTTGGGCTCCCAATCCAAAGGGCGAGGTTCGAATCCAAGGCAACTTAATTCGTGCATCTGAATTTCTCGAGTATAATTGATAGATTTATTTATAGTGTTATTATCCGTAGTATTTGAATGGTCTTATGTCGAAAATTAACCTACGGCGTCACCACTGCTACACTGTTTCTGCCGGTATTTGAACTGCTGTTTTTCGGTTTGACCACATGGGTAAAGCGGCTGCACTGAACATTGTGTGTTCCAAATTAAGTTCACCTTAGTCTTCAGGAATAACGATACATCCACGAACCCCAATTCTATTTGAGGTAATAAATAAATACATTGTGTAGTTCTGCACAAAATTTTGATCCTCCGAGCCGGATAAATTACATTTCCGCTATTTTAAGATCGAATTGAGCAGTGCTAATATTATATGCATATAAATAAAATGTTTTTTTTTTATTCATTCGCTTTATTTACAAGCGTTTATTAATAGTAAAGTAAGAAAATGCGTTTCATTCAATACGTCGTCAATTTGCTATTTAATAGATAGGGCGGCGGCATGTTTGTATTAATTGTAAATTGTAACTACACTGTCAAGGTAACTCAACGATGAGAGATGTTCGTTTCCCAGGAATCTGTGTCATCTGTATTAGGTCAACAATGCCAATGGATTCTGAAGAAATTAATTAGACTCTCTGCATTAATAATAAATGTGTTCAAGCATGAATTATATGTCTAAAGAGGACTTGATTGTAATACATACGTGAGTGATATAAAGATTCATAAATATGATTAATGTAAATGTAAATAAATAAGCATCAATTGACATTGATCGTTTTTGTAATTCTACAAATAAAAAACCTTTCCTTTGTCTACTTTACATCCAATACTGAACCGTAACACATGGTGCTTTGCAAGCACTTTCTAAATTAATACTTTATGTACTTTCAATTCTTACAGATTGAAAATCGAAATAGTGTTCTTATCTTACATAATATATAATATATAGTATATAATATAATATAATACAATATAATTTGATGTTACTTTGACTGTGCAATAATCGTAATTTAAGCTTAAGAAAAGGAAATAGTTGCTTTGAAAATGTCTATGAGCATTATTTTGTTTATGGTTAGTTGACTGAGCTGTCTGTCATGTCAATTGTCATCGATGGTCAACGTGAACAGTTTGGTTTCATCATTGATTTGATAATTTCCAAAATATCTTCGTACAAAGGAGTAAAACATAAAACAAGGTAGCTAATATTTCACCAGTTATTTTAATCCCGAAATTAGTTTCAGTTACTTTCAAGCAGTTGTAGGTTATGTCGCCAGCAACTTGAAATAATTACGAGAGAAAAGATACATACAGCAATTTTTTTTTAGCTTTCTCACACCGCAGCTTTATATAAAGCTTATATGAACGTCTAAATATCTCATCATGTTAAGCAGAATACACTGGAGAGGAGGCATTCCAACTTAGTCTTCAGGATTATCAACTTATTGCTTGTTTGCTGTTCTGTTAGTTTGAAACACCTACCTCGTTATTTCTACTGCTATATCCTTGTATGAAATGAACTGTTTCTTGCACATGTAGATCACTCATAGTCCATCACGCTCGCCAAGGTTTCCTCATAATTTTTCTTTCACTGTTAAAGCAAGTGCTAATAATATTGTTTCAACATAAAATTTAAAAAATTATAGATAATAATTTCCATAAATAATAGGTACATTCTGGTATTCAAACCCCTATCCGCTAAAGCTAAAGGTCGACATTCTTAATCACCAGGCTTCCACTAAATTCAATTTTTTTTTTTTTAAGTTTAATGACAGAATAGCAAACGAGCATGCAGGCCATCTGATGTTTAGTGGTCTCTGCAGCCCATGGACATCCACAACTGAGGTTGTGTGTGGATGCGTTTCTACTCCTGAGGACTACGTTGG
>DWKW01002627.1:0-10823 GCA_018250115.1 Doberes anticus
TAAGCTGGAATGTCTCTCGTCCGGTGTCATCTCCCTAACCACACCCTTCCAACCGAAACACAGCAGCTCTCACACTGATACTTTACGGCAGAAATAGGTGCTGCGGTCGTGCCGCCGCAGGCGAACCTTTGACATAAGACTCTACCACCATGATTTTAAAGTTATTAACGGGGTGTTCTGTAACTTACTAACATATTTAAAGGAATCATTAAAATGAATAATATAATACAGAACATCATACCTTATCATCCAACGAAGACTTTATAATATTACTAAGAGCGAAAATTACTCGATGAATAACACTCGTTTCACAGTCTTCTGAAAATCCTTTTACACCAAATTCTTCACAAATAACATTTACGAAATGGCGGTTTTTTTGTAGAAATATTCGCATATTGAAAAGTGTTTCGATGCTAAAATAAAAATGTTTTTGTTAGTACAGTAAAATTAAGTAAAATAATAATTTATTAACGAATAAGACACGATCATTTACCTGGTATGACATAAACCTATCGCAAATGATTGTAGTTTTTCCCTGAATCCATCTATAGTAACTTTCAAGTTGCCCTCAATATTACCATCTGATATCGCAGAAATGAAGTCGACAACGTCGTTGCCTCTACAATGTTCTTTGATATCTACCGTTAAATACGTCAGAAGAAAGTCGCATTCGTTTGCAAACCCCGCTTCTTTTTTTATAGTCAAAATCGACACAGCCTTAGAAACCACGGACATCTGGAGTATATGTACATCATGAGCAACAATTTTCACTAAAATTTTCTTCAGACCTTTGCCAAAAATGTCAACTTCCTGTTTATTATTTGAATCCTGAATCGCATGAAGGAGACTGACACAAGCAAAGTTACAAAGTATTGCATCAGATGCGCATCCCAATGGTATAGTCTCTATGAATGTTAAATATGAACTGAGGAACAGAAGTCTATATTCTAATACTTTTTCTTTTAAAACATTTCCACTTAATACAAATAATATATGAAGAATTGCTGCAGGCTGATCATTACATAGAAAGTGCATGATATTACTGTCAACGATTTCCTGAAATAATTAATAATAACAAGACATGCAATAAAATAAAACATTTAAAGTTAGTAAAATAAAGCAACATTTTTCGCTGGCAACAAGTAAAAATGAACAATAAACACAAATTAAACATTACAGCAAATAAAAGCTATTTTATAATTAACTAAAAACTCCGTGAATGACAAGACATGACTAAATAATATTTACTTACTCCAAAATATTTAAGGACAGCAAGAAAAATATCTTTAGAATATGTAAACGTGTTCGATCGTTGCAGAATATTAACTTGATACTGTTCTTCTACCTCTTTGAAATCACATAAGTTACTTGCCACCATTAAAACAAGCTCTCCTAGATTTTCAACAAATAAATTGTTCCATTTTTCATCTTTCAATAACAACCTTGTAATCTGTAATAATCTGTTCGCATTTTTTTCTGTGATAGTGGCATCCATTCTATCCATATTGATTTTATATTTCTCAGAAACTATGTAAGGTAAACTTAAAGTCAATAAGTTACAAAAACACATCTAAAAAGAAAGACAATATGAGCATTAAAAATACATAACCATGTAATAAAACTAGATACTGAAAAACTTATCAAATGCGAGTATGATTCGAGTGTACTCGTTTCATACTGATTCTTTGCCCTAAAATCGAAAGATCTTAGGTGAACTTGTACCTACAAGTTCATGTCTTAAGTACATAGGTTAGGTATCTTATATGTAATCAAGCTGTTTAATGAATCTGTGAAAGATAAATGAAGTGAATCTTGCTATATATTTAAAGATGTTGAGATGTGCCTGGACCTAATATAGCCTCGTTTTTGAAAAAACATGGGCGCTTCACTCGCTCTGCTTTCACGTAGGTATAACACGTAAACGTTGTTCTTATGGAACTGCTGTTACCCAACCAAACAAATACGAGGTTAAGTGCCTAAAGATTTTCTTCTCGTTTCCGAAAACACATTGCATGTAAATATATATTTTTTCAAAATCTTTAACTCAGCAGTTTCGTAAACAATATGAATACATATTTATAGTAAATAAGGGTGGTTCTTATACCTATAAAACAGTACCATGGCTGACTGACTGGCAGACAGCGCCCAGCCTATAGCGAGGAACCTACAGATTTGCAATTTGGAGGAGATACTCCTCTTGATTACCCTCGAGGTGAACACAGTTTAATATACTAAAACACTTTGCAAATATACTCTTCAAAAGAAATAAAATAACACGTTATTTCATTATTAGTGAAAGTTCAATTCCTAAAGGAGAATGAAAATTTCTACACAGATAATATTTTTTATGCCGGGCAAACAAAGGGTATTCTAGGAATATTTCGCCACTTTTTACTTTTCCTACTGTTGTCCAAGCCGGGGACATACCGAGCACAAACTAGATTTCGCTTTTGGAATACCTTTTAAAATACGCATTTTAAACGTTCGTACAATTATAAAAAAGCAACAAAATGTATTCCCCATAAAAAGCCCTTTCAAATATTACACGATTAATAAAAGTACTTTTTATTGCATGTTTATACCAAATTCAAATTTATTATGTAAGTTTCAGTGAAAATCGACGATGATAGACGGGACATAGAAACGCGAGTGATCATATTATGAAGGTTTCATTTTATCCACGGAACCCTTAAAACTATCGCAATGATCAAATATACAATTTTATGAAAATATTAAGCAAAGTGACATTGAATACCTCGATAATATCTTCCATTGACCGGTGGGCTTTCTCAGCACATTGTTTTAAATAAATGCTTTCCTGTACTTTTCCTTTCTTGTACCATAAAATATCAGCAGCTATTACCCACTTAATGTGCCTGTCCAAAAACATTTCTATGGTATCATATCCAAACAAAAAAGCAGGAAATTCATCAATATGTTTCTTTGTCAAAAACCAGTAGTACAGTATGTTAATCGTGTTGTTGCTTAAATAAACTTCAATAGTGTTCGATGTTATTTCGTTCGCCAAAAGACTTAACACCTTTTTGACTGTACGTTTATCTAACGTCTTGTCTACTTGGAGTTGAGCCACTTTCATGATTATGGCATGCACCAAGCACTTTTTAGCTTGCGTTAAACCATAAAACCCGTGGAGTAAAGTAGAGGTGCGATTTGCGGATTCATCTGCTAATATTGTTTCCTTTTCGTTCGGAATCTAAAAGAAAATGCACTGTGATGACTTGTTAGTTCTTTTATTTATTTGTTTTAGTTTAATCTTATTGGTTGAATTAATATTCAATAGAACGTTTTGGGGCTAAGAATGACGGTAATGACGTTTCATGTTGTGTGGGAGAAATGTTATTAAATTGATGAAGCTGACGACGACATACAAAATATAGGACGTTCCTTCCACGGCTTTTTATATTGACGAAGTAGCAAACAAGCATGTAGGATGGAGACCTGTTAAGTAGTCACTACAGCATATTAATTCTATCTGAAGTTGTACGTTGATATGTCGCTACTGCTGAGGACTAGTTGGAATGTCCAGTGTATTCTGCCTACCTAAACCTCACGATGCTGCTTTACGGCAGAAACAGACGCAGCAGTGGTTCCACCGTAGGTAAACCTTCGACATGATACTCATCTGTCATATATGTACCTATGTTGAACATACCTGAAACTATTCACGTATTATTATACACACAACACATTCACGTAATAGATCGAAGAGAAAGTATTTTCGTATTTAGTACGTGTGAAGTTACAACCCAATCTCTAGTTTACGTAAAACTCACGCCCGCCCCAATGGGAATTGGTGTAGGCAAAGACTAAAAACCGCCAAAAGCTATTGTTCATACATACTTCTTTCGCTTCTTCAACTGTCATCAAACGTATCATGCATGCTCTTCGGTTACGGGTACTCATTTGGCAAATTACCATTATGCCGCCAATTTACTCCTTGTAGGTACGTCTAGGATATCCCCGGATGGCAAATATTCACTTTCCCATGTAAATCTCTTTCGTTACTCTTCTTTCATCCATCCTCTCAATATGACCAAACCATCGAAGCACTATCTTTTCAATCATTTAAAAAAATGTGACGTTCTTGAAACCACTGCTGTGTCAGTAAGAGTAGCACAAAGTTGCTTCAAGGGTAGGTAATTTTTTATAATGAAAATGCAGTTCGCTCTGGTCGCCCTGTTACAAATAAAATCGATGCCATTTGTAAAATAAAAATGGAGCAAGATCATACTGGCAGTTATATAGTTTTACATCTGCATATCCAAGAAAATCTTAACATATGAGTGTCCCAATCCAACCCAATGAACCGTGTTGTCATTCGCAATTGTCCAGACTGTGGGGAAGCCGGGATTAAAGAGCAATAAGATGATGTGTGAGCTTTTGACAAAACAATCGATTCAGACTTCTAATGCAAATAGCTAGTTAAAGAATTTTATCATGATAACGAGAAACGAAAACATCACTCAGCAAAAATGTACGTATATATTAATATAATATGTCACTAAAGTTCTTATACAACTATAATAATTAAATAATTAGTATATTATATCTCATTAGGCGCTTGAGTTCTACTTGAGGTTGGATATGGATGTCTTTGAACTGCAGTTACCACTTAGTCAAGTATCCTACAAATCGTTTGCTATTTATTCCTTTAAAATAAATTCAAAAGACTCATTTGATACTTTTGCAATACCAGAAAAACAAGAACATAAGAAAAAAAAAACAACTTACATCGATTATAAATATGCTAGTTAAACTATCCATGCAACATTTAATGTCATTTTCAGAAAAGTTAGAACCTATAATTTTTAATAAGTAGCAAGAGAAAATTCGAATATTGTGGATTGGATCATTAACATTCCTGAACAAAGTCTCCTTAAACGAATTTTCTTCTTGTAAGTTGTGCCCACAACTTAAGTTAATCAGTTTTGCAATACATTCATATACCAACACAACAGTGTGCGGTGGGTAGTAGCGGTTTGCACTTCTATGCAAGTAACTCTGAATCATTATAACAATGTTATTTTTCGTGTCGTCATTTGCGTTTATCCAGATTCTATCAAGCATTTGGAGCAAGAGTTTAAGTAAATTATAAGATGCCTTTGGACATCTGAATAATTTTTTGCACATATCCAGCATAAGACTAAATATTATTTCTGTAAAAGAAATACAATTCGTATTACCTATTCAATGCCAAAAATTATGCGTACGAAGATTTAACTTCATTAAATTTAAATCCAAAACTTATTTTAATACCTAAAGGCGGATGTTCTACTTCACACCCAATTAATAATTCAATACAACGAAATGCACAATCCACATCATACTGAAAATTAAAATCGTACAAATCTGAATACAATATGCAAGGAAGTAATTCGTTTGTATAGCATTCGCGTTTCCTGCAATATTCAGCTAACAATAAGATGCAGTTATGTTTTATGGATCTTGCACTTATCTCCGTGTCGTCGTCTTCATACATTAGTTCACCATCTTCGTTAGGTACCTCACTGTTTAATATTTCGTTAATGCAGTGTAAACAATCGCTGTCAATATTGGTACGAATTTTGGAATTTAGCACTTCATGATAATCTTTGTGTAACATGCCCTGCATACTTTGTAATAACTGTATTTTATGTCTCATAGGTGAATTACTTTTTAGAGTATCTTTTAAAGCTCCATACATTTGCTTCAAAGCATCATTTAACCGGCCAAATAATTTAATCGATTCAACTTCCTCCACTGATGTGGTTGTGTATGTCATTATAACATCAAAATAGTGAACAATCAGATGCACTATTTGAGTATATTCCAATTTCATCGCATCTTTGTTTCCCATACTAGTCATATAATGTGATAACATTCTCTCCAGAAAATCGTGTACTTCAGAGGTTACATTATTATCAATTTCTTCTTTATTTTGTACAGTTTCTTGGCATATATGAGGCATTTTATGTTGGGTCTCAAATTCACTAAATAATATGCTTCTTTCAATGCTTTCAAACAAAGTCGTGTACAAATACTGCTGTTGAGATGTTATGTGCTTAGGTTTATTTAACATTGCATTATTATTTGTTACCAGTTTTAACAAAAACTCTTTAACTTTCAAAGACTCAACTTCGGTAATTTTTCCATTCATTAACCACCTTAAACATTTCAGTTTTATTCCATTAGAATAACATTTACTGTAAAATTTATGCAGTATACAAATCAGTGTCTCTAAACTATGGTTATTTACAGGCATCCGTTCTTCCAAATACAAAATCAATAAGGCTTCCACTTGTTGGTAGTTAATAATGTTAAACTTCAATATTGAAAGCAGAACTGTGTGTATAGCTTTGTGAACCGGATTTGTTGTTGTAGAATTTCTGAAAGAGACATAACAAGATGTTATATCAGCTATAATATTATAAGCCAATTACAATATAATTAAACATCAATTCCACAACAACATTTAAAATAAAATGGGACTCGACAAACTTACTGACTCACCTGACACAACAGTTCCAAAAAGACATCAAATAGTCTGTAAGTTCAAGAATCCCGTTCTCTTCACGGTCGTATATTTTATTTATTGAGATAATTAATAAGTCTTCATAACCTTGCCAATCAGTTTTTGTTGTGCCACTGGTTATAATTTTTTCAAGTGCTGTTATTAATAAACCATATTCATCTGAAGACACATGAATCCCAAAATTTTGGATATACGATTGTAAAATACCAATCCTAAAATTTTTATACGAACGTAAAATAAAGGTCTAATGTAACTTATTAGGCATTTCATGTAGACAAGCCAACTGAGTTTGTAAATAATGCATATAAGTTTTGTTTAACAAGAATAAGGAAACAATTTGTTTACCATGGTACACTATGCCCTTCCAGTTCACAAATAAGATCCTTGAAGCATTTGTTATTGTTACCAGTTACTTTCTGTCTTTTTGTAGAGCACACATATACATCTCCATTTTCATTCCCTGATGGATTGAATACCTATAATAAATTAACAAATTAAATAACAGTATTTATACACGTAATTTAAGGAAAATTTAAAAGCCTGATGGGAGCGCCAGTCGGAAAAACTTTGCTTTTTGCTACGGTACGGAAAAACTTTGTAATAGTGGACATATAATTAGAAACCCCACAATTACTATTATTTTGGTATAAATTAACACATAATTCATGATATACCTATTACAGAGGGCTGATACAATAATACTAATACACTTTATTGTACGCAGAATTATGAAAACGGAGTCGTAAAAACAACGAAGAAGAAAAAAACAATGGGTGGCGAAACAAGAAAAAAATAAAGAGACGAATACTAGACAAATCTTTAAACATACTTCCAAGATTGAGACCATAAATTGTTTAAGCGAGAGGCAATTAACCAAAGCTTAAGAGCGGAAATATGGAAAAGGTGACTTTTTAAATGACGGATTTTAATAACGGATTGTACTCCTTGACTTGTATTTTTTAAGCCATCGATTTAGTCATTTTAATAATGACAAACCAATATTTGATTGGGAAGTTTCGGCTGTCGGTCCTACAACGACGTGGAATTGATTCCTTTTTTACCAGTTTTCACACATATCCACAGAACCATTGCTCCAAGCTTCATATGCGCCATAAAGTCCATTGGTTCTTATTATATATCTATCCGACAGATTGTAAATCTGCCAAAATTTTTCGTTAAGATTATTATCCGAACTCTAACCGTGACTAAATGGTCTCTTAGAAATGCTTTCAACACCGTTTGCTTTGGATCATCACTGTTGAAATTTCCAAGTAATGGTTAAATTATCATCAGCATATGGAATCAACGTCTCCTGTGATATAGGCATAGTCATTATTGTGATTTCATCCATGTTCGTAACCTTCGTAACTAGCTACGAAAGGTTTATATTCCATGAATTCGTAAACAGTTACTAATTAAGAATTTACAATCCAGCTTCATCACTGCTACTAATCAAGAACATTTATTACGGATTCATCACTACATATAGTAAATCGTCGTAGTAACGAATCGGTTTTAAATATTATTGATTATAAACATTAAATAAAATTTATTTTCTGTGACGAAATTAATACTTCGATTCTAAGAATTTTTCTAGTACGTATGTTTCATGTAAATAAAAATAAAACAATATTAATGATATCGGTTCAAGCAAGGGACTTACTCCCGGAAACGGTTTGAATTTGATACTGTTTTCAATTCGAACTCGCTTTTGGTTTGAACTCGATTTTAAAAATTGAATTTAATAGCGTCGTTTGAATTTTATATATATATAGATTATAAAAATATACTAGATAATTTCAAGCTCAATTTGGATCGAAGGTACCTTTTCTGCTGTCGAATAGTTTTAAAGTTTAATCTTGATCGACAACTGTCAGATAAAATACCGAATACCTAAATTTAAAACATTATTTGTTTAGGACGTGTCCCACAACAATATACATAGGGAAAACATTGATATAATTAAATTTAATATCATTTTCTTTACCTGATGCATTATTGCTGCAGCAACATAAGAAAAATGTAGACATTGTTTCATTGAATAATCAAATTGTTTTTGTTTGAAAGCGATTTCTGAACAGACTATTTCCAAAATACTGTTAAGATGTTTATTCCAGATATCCCAATTGTGTGCCAAGCTTCCAGATTTGCCACGGGTTCTACCTTGCGGGTGGTGAAGCCTAATTGTCAGTTCCAATAACTTAAATAGCGAAGACTGAAATAAAAGGACAGAAAACATTATTTGCTAACATTTTTGCACTATGATTCACTGCATAAATATTCATTTATGTGACATAAATAAACACAATGAATATAACATAAAAAACTCCTAACTCCTTTTAGAAGAAAATCTTTAAAAGTTATAACAGTACTTTGTGAGACTGTATAGAACACATTCCATTATTAATCTACTGAACTTATAATATGTAAAGCATCTTTTATTTTCTTTTTTATATCCAGATTTTTTATAAAGGAGTTAAAGCTATGTTAGAGCAATATGCCAATCTTGATTCACTTTTTACAAGAAACTGTATCTGTAACAGGGCGACCAGAGTTAACTGTATCTTTATATTCATTATTTTAGACTGAAAATGCTCTAATCAACTTTGTGCTACTCTTACTGACAAACGCGGGTTTGTTCCATACACGGCACAAACAAAATTCGTGGCTTGTTTCGCATTTTTCCCTTTTTTTATAATATTCCAGAATGAATTTTGAGAGAATATAATAATGAGATAATTGAAAAACGGTGGTAAACAAAATAATTAGAATACATTTGCTATATTATGGGGTTTCTCACTGACCTATTATTAAGTAAGAAGTTGATAAATTGTTTTTTTTATATTTCTCATCAACATAATATAAAAATAAACATTTAGCTTAAAATGTTATTATAAAGAAAAGATGTAGAGGACATACTTTCGTTTTCTGATCGAGATTTTGATTATAAAGTTGAAATATTGATGGTAATACACCTTCCATGAATTCACACAAAGTCAAGCGGCATTCTGCATACAACTAAAACCAAAACAATAACATATTTACAACATTACCTAAGATTAAGATCACATATTGGAGTAAGAGAAGAACACTTTATTCTACCATGTACTTACAGTTATCGCATAAGTTATTTATCCAATATTCGATTTCTATAGTCTATATGTATGTATCATACCTAGGTCAAGTATTCAAAGATCTGGTCAGTCACCCAAGGTCAGTAACTTAACTATCTCTCTCGTTATTACTTATTCTTTTTTACATTTTTAATTTAGACAATTAAATATGACATTTTATATCATGTGATGGTTACTCCTATTTTTTGTTCAAAGTGACATGCAAGAGAATTATTCTTCAACTAAAAACACATAGGACTGTGCATGCTTTATGTTATTTGCGATAATTGAATATACAATCACTTACCGTTTCCAGTATTAGAATAATAATTTCTATTTCCTGTATCTTTTTATCATTAGCATATTTTACAATGTAGTCTCGTATTTTTGATAAGGAATCTCTTAATGGAATTACAAATTGGCAATACTTGGTAGCATTCTTAATGACAAGCTCCACAAGTTTTAATTTCATTACACTATCTAACATGGATGTCCTCGAAAAACACGCACCAACACAGACTTCCAACAAATCTAAAATAACAATTAATATTAAAGAATACATATATACCAGATACCAGTACAACATATAGAATTATGATAACCAATATTTAACTTACTTTCCCACGTTGTTGGTGAAATATACATTAAATAATTGTCATTTGACAAAATATGTTTGTATAGTAGACTTAAGTATGCATCACCAATTGCATTTCTTAGCCGATTATTACTTAGAATAAACAAGCAAGCGTCTGTCAATTTTTCACATTTTATATATGCAGGCCCTGAAACAGACATCAATTTAGTTATTCAATGTATAAGTATATTAGGCTTAACAATAAACATCATACTAATTTACTATAATCTTATCAAGGAACACAATTTTAATATTAATTTTAATTTAATTCAATCCTCTTTCATTCATATATTATACAATACAATATGCTTTACTATGCACACCATTTAGAATATTCAAGCTAATATAAACAACACAAATCAATACACAAAAGGCGGTCTTATCGCTTAGATAGTGATTTCTACCAGACAACCTTTGGACGGAGGACTAAGTAGGTATAAAGAGTAATTCTTAATGGAGGGATGTGCTTTATTTATAAATTTCAATGTAATAGACATACATAGATATATATATATAAGTATATGTATATAAATAAATATATAAA
>DWKW01002628.1:0-10823 GCA_018250115.1 Doberes anticus
GTGTGACATAGTGATTTTGAGAAAACTAGAAATGATTAAAATACGACAAAGCTCTTCGAAACATTTGGCCAGCGTGGCTGCGAGTGTTAAGCATCTTGTTTGCTTGAAGTGTCCGATCGTGAGACAATTATAGATTGATCATAAACCAGAGATGACTAGTTATTGCTCTGAGATTGTCTTCTACTACGACTATATATAATATACTTTCATTCTTCTACATTGTATATATGTGCAGATTGAAAACGAAGTGCCCCACATTTTTCTCGTCCGTAAATAAGCCACAAACGATTTGTTTGCGTATTACGCTATCGGAAGCTAAAATTAAATTTGACCCACATCATGTGTTTTACTGTCTGTTTGTGTTATTTCATAGGATAACTATCTTAAAAAATTTACGATTTGCTGTTTGCATTGAAATTTAGGAACGTATTTGGAGTTAAGTAATTTCCTGGTTATTCCTCGTTGAGTAAAACTGCAATTGATTTAATATACAAGAAGTTTCCGTAAATAAGGGACCTTCTTAAAATACAAATGCATCGACGCATATAAATATGCATAAGTGGGTACTTCACAGTCCGTTTTCTGTTATCTTTTCTTTAGAAGTTTATTGTTAGGGCACTAAAATTTTAATAGCGGCATCGTTAAAAATAGACTGCAGAGCTATAAAGTTAAAAGTATTGCTAATGTTTTCGTTAAAAACGTAATTGCTGTAGGCACCTTCACTTTAGTCATTTTATTTCATGTTAACGTCCTAATTTAAGTAGAAACGATGAAATAATTTTTTGTTCCGTTTGATGACAGCATGATGTATTGTACAGGCAAATTATAGATTATAAAATCGTTATGACAATTAAACTTAACATGCAATATACTAGAATTAAAAATATCGCTTTCATGATACTTGCTTCCAAGGTTAATTGAAAGCATCTCAGAAGCATCTCGGATTTTTTTTCAATCTACCAAAATAACCGTAGTCCTATTGTAGCACAATGTAGTGTATTTGTTTGATATTTTAACAATAATAAACAATTAACGCTTCACACTTATAGTAACACAACGGGATTACCAGTGTCGTGGGTGCAATAAATACACACAGAAACAGAAATATAAACACTCAGACCATAAACAGAAATTCAAAATTATTCAAATTTCTGCTCGGGTGGAAATAGACCTCGGAACCCTCTGAATGGCACACCTAATGGCACACTTATAGTTCCACAACGGGATTACCAGTGTCGTGGTTGCAATGGATACACACAGAAACAGGAATATAAATACTCAGATCAGAAACAGAAATTTAAATTTATCATTCAAATTTCTGCTGAGGTGGGAATCAAACCCAGAACCCTCTGAATGGCATACCGGTATGTTGACCACTGTTCCACACGGAACACTTTTATCTATTATATATGTAGCAAACGAGCTCGCCGACAATTTATGTTGAATTGTCACTGCAGCTCTTGGACATTCACGACTATCCTCAAAAACAGCCAAGACCTATCTGAAGTTTGTTGTTGCTTTTTCTGAAGTTGTAGGTCGTGCTATCTATGTATGTGTATGTGATCTGTTTTACCTCACCTTTCAAACCGATACATGGTACGGTATAAATTTACGGTGCCGATTTACGGTATAAGTAGACAATTTGGTCGACGACGAGATGCTTTAGTCATAAGGTTTCAACATCAAAATTATTTAAGCCTATACAAAAAACATTATTCATATGAAGTAGCACCTACAATATTCCTTCGAGAATTCTTAATCCGAGTCCTTAATGCACAAGTCGTCGCCGCTAGTCCTCTTTACCTCAATCCGGCTCTCCTGGGAGGCTATTGACTTACGATACGATCGTGTCGTCGTCGTCACGTAATTGGATTGTAATGACCTCACGTCCTATCGCTCGCGCTGTCGCAAACTTTTCCGCTTTCACGATTGACAACAAGCTGTGGCGTAGCCGTAGTAGAGTTTTTATTTAGAGTTCCGTTGCAAGTATAATAATGGAGGAAAATATGTAGTGAGTCTGTAGTTTTGTATTCATTATAAATAAATAAATAATAATAAATGACGCTTCATACACTCATAACTCCACAGTATCCTACTGTGTTCCTGTGTCGTGGGTGACATGGGTATACACAAATATAAAAACACACAGACCAGATCTAAATTCATAATTCTAATTTCTGGGCATTGAATCCAGACAACTGTGAATGGCAGACCGGCATGTATTCCGCTGTGCTATCGCTAAGTCAATAGAGTATTAATACAATTCTATTGTCATTCTTTAAATCTGTTTGATTTATTATAATGACGAATATAGGTATAAGTAGAGTAAAAGTGTTATGATTTAAAATAATTTCAGTGTTAACAGTGGTAAATAGCATTTTATCTTAAGTTTTAAAAAAAAAGGTTTTTTTATTACAGCCAGAATGCTCCAATTTGCTATTTGACAGCTTTTATTTATAGTCTACATTATTAACAACACGAAATAACAAGCCGCTAACTGACAGTTTCGTAAAAATAATTACACAACACTCGGCTGAACTCCCGCTTTATAGTTTAGGTTGCATTCTTGAGCAGTTTTTAATAATACTATTTCAGATTTATTATTCGACGAAATTGAACCTTCTCTGCCAGTTTCAGTGTTATAAAATGTACTTATATTAAAATATAACTGCAACGAATCACAGAAAAGCAAAATGGTTAATTTTATTAAATGTTGAAGTATGGCGTAACTTTAAATTGTTGAATCCAGTTGTTGAATATTGTTACGAAGATATATATTTATATTTAAAACCTTAAGAAAAATTTAATACTGTAGAGGTATTTCTTAATATAATGTATCGGACATAGTCTATCTATTTAAGTATACGAGATTGCTGCAAAAAATGATAATGTAGTATCCTATTGTATCTTTTAAAATTATAGAAACAATATTAAACTACATAATATTTTCCTTTTTAGCGTAGTTAGTTCATAATTGACAGTAAAATGAAACTACATACAATATAAATAATAAATACAACCATATACAATATTATAATCAATTACTATAATAATAAAAGAAATGAAATGTTGCAAAACAAACTGTTAGGGCTAACAATTAAAAAAAAATATTTTACTTATTTAAAATTCTTTAAGACTCACAGTATTTTTTTCAAACAAACATTTTTTGTTCTGTTATGTCTCAACTTTGGCAGCAATTTGGCACCAGTTGAGCAAAAATAAAATTATCTTACACTAAGGTTTCTTCTATCTCTTTTTATTTCATCATTGTTACAAAAAAAAAATTAACGTTTCACTCTCATAGCCACATAGTAGGATTGAACCTGGGTCGTAGTTGCCATGGACACACACAGAAACAAGCAAAGAAACACTCAGACCAGGTACAGAAACCTAAATTCATAATTCCAATGAATGGGAATCGAACCCCTCTGGACGGCAGACCGCACGTTGACCACGGCACCATACGAGTATTACCTACAGAGTATAGTGCCTCTAAAGTATTTTAAAATGTAATATACAGTATATACCTATTCGACCAAAAACACGCAAAAATCTTACAAATAACAAATTTCTAAATATAACTATAAACAATATCAGCGGTGGTAAGAAAACGCAATAAAAATTAACTGACCTTGATTTCGGACGCGCGTGTACATTGCATGTTTTAAACGTACTGCGTTTCAATTATATAATTAAGTAGGTGTAACATGCGTATGTTTGACCTCAGTTTATTTTTTAAACAGAGGCAAAAGCAACCAACTTTATCTGCTTGAGACACGTGAGAAATAACATTTCGTTCCAATAGATTTTTACGGTTCTATGACATAGGGTCCTTTAAAAACGCCATGCACTGATGACAGTGAAGCTGATGACAGCATGAGCTCTTATATACAAGTCATCTTTTTTACCATCATACGGCCGGCCATAGTTATTCCTAATATGTTACTCTTGACGTTTAGCGACTCTACCACTATCAAATTTATCTTTTGGTTATTTCATTTTTCGTAACATAAACTAAACAATACCAAGTTCATCTTTGAAATACTTTAAATGGATAACTTGTGTTGGTATATTGATCTAAGGAGCTTAAGCTCGAGGCAATGGCAAAAAGTGAGATAAGAAATGAAAAATGAATAAGAACAAAAACACATTTTCCATTATTAAATATTTAAATTTTAAGTAACCCTAGAAGTTTGATAGTGGTAGAGTCTTATTATGTCGAAAGCTTTTCAACTACGGTACCACCGCTGCAATTATTTCTGCCGTAGAACAGCAATGCTTGGCTTTGAAGAGTGTGGTTTGGCAGAGTACACTGGACAGTTGACGTTCTAACTTAGGTTTCATCGACCTAAAAACTCAGAAAGGAGTTTGGTCCTATTTGAGATTGATTGTGGATGTCCATGGACTGCAGTAACCCCTTAGCGTCCAGGAGTAGCGTTTGTAACTCCTTTAATATAAAAAAGTTAAGTGTGTATTGTCATCTTAGAATGTAAATTCGCCATTACAAAAGGTTTCGCACGAAGATTACAACACGCTACTCAAAGTTCGTTCACATATTCATGTCTTTGAACTTTGGACAATCGACAATGGCTTCCTATCACTGATATTTATCACGCCTTTAAAGTCGATAAATTCGATAGAAATGAACAACAGCAAAAATTCGTATATTTTTGAACAACTCAAAATATCTAAAATTTTCTAAGAAGTTCATTCTATGTATTACCTTTAATTATAATCCATATCCCTCCCATAAATACTGTTGAACATGTTTAGGCTACGATTTAATACTTTAGTAAAATATTCTAATTATAAGCTAGTCTTACAAAATCCTTTTTTAAATTTGTTTTGTTTTCTTCAAAAACAAATTACTGTTTTTGAGTAAGTGTAAGTAAATGTAAGGGTAAGTTGTTTTTTTAAATTGTTTTATAATCTAACAGAACTACTCAAACCGAATACAATTTAAGTAAATTAATCACTTACTTCGCTTTTCCCTGCATTGTTTATTTTTGTTTTGTATTTTAGGCCTACCAGTATGCATCTAATCACAATTTTTAAGTTACTTGCTACCGTACTAAAACAGTATTGGGCTTTGTGTGCTCACGCCTAGCATACCATCGTTTACCAATCGTTTTCTACTTATCAGGCTAAGCAAATATAAGCTTTATTTCTATTACTATAACATCCATGGATTAACAATACCATGGCCCAATAGGCTGCGGGTTCCACCTTATTAGGGTCAGAGACGTTGTTTTAGATGACCGTGACCATTCATTGTTTAGTCGTAATGAACTGAAGTCCATAATGATTTTATGTTATGTTACGTAAAGCTTAGAAGCTTGAAATGATGACGAAAATTTTACCAAGTATTTTTCAAAGTGACATCGCTCTCACCTTCTCTGACCCTTCCCATTATTGACCCACTGGTGGGCACAGGTCTCCTCTCAGAGATGGCGAACGGATTGGCGGACTTCACGTACCTCTGAGAACATAAAAGGAAGAGTCTCCTTTTATGGCATTTTAGGCATGCATCTTTTCTCACAGTGTTCCTCAGCTTTCATCACTAACTCGCCCGCCCATTTTATAATCAACAAAAAAATGCTTACTCATCAAGCCTCTTCACGGAATAGTCCCGTAGATAGAACCATTATTTATCCCAGATACATCGATTCTTGGTATTAAGCTATGATACGGTACGATTATGGTACGGTACGCTGCAATTATTTACTGTGGCAAAAGAAAACAAATGCGTTTAAAAAAACACTAAACGCTATATAAAATACACGTTACATTGAATTAATATACTATATTCTATACGATACAATATACGTTATAAACTAATATTAAATGAAATATTTTGGAAAATGTACACAGTAAGTAAGGTTATTGAGTAAGTAGGTAAGGGTACGCAAATTAGTAATAGGAAAGACGTAAATAAATATGCAAACTCATAGTAACGAACTCAGATACGAGACATTTACTCGCGCCGTCCATTTATAGAGGAAGTATCTGCGACTATTTTGTAATCACTATGACAAAGTAAAATAATTTTCGAACTACTTTCGTGTACATCTGCTTACATTATTATGTCATAGTTCTAACCACAATGATCTTTAACTCGAATTTAGACGTTCACATTTTCGATCACACATCAATTACGTAATGTGCTAATGCACAACAAAACCCGCCTAATAGATAGGAAGCGGAAACTCTTACATAAGCAATAGTAACGCACTTCACAAACAGTGTTTGCAGATGTATGCAATCTTTCGAGCTATCGTAATCCATAACATTTACGTTATTTTGTAACGTTTGAAGATGCCAGTCATACTTATTAATATGCACCTAAGTTTTCATGGTTTAGTACATATAATAGCCATAATAATTGGGGCGTAGCCTTTTGTTACCTGTGAATCGTTCTACAATCTATTTATTATACATACGGATTGGTGACTTGTGGAATGTAGTGATTAATTGTGATAGAACGTAGTATGTAATCATCTGATTTTGACGTAACTTGGTACGGATAATTTAATCACAACAGTGTCAAGATAGTTTCGAGTTTCCCATAAACACGTTGATATAAATATTTAGTATGCCATATTGTGTATAATTCGTTTGTTTATCTAGTTTTAGTGATCGAAGGAATAATAGTTTAGATGCAATATCAAAAACTTAACGGTTTTAGTAGCTCATAGGTCAACAATGAGAAAAATACATCTGACACGAAGTGTATCACAAATATTATGATTTATAATAGCATATAATTCTTCTTAAATAGAGCAAATCTTAGCTTTGACTTTCAATGTTAACGGGATTGCAATCTTTACAAACTCTAGATAGAGTTTGAAAGTTTGTTCCTCCTCCAAATCTTTTTCTTTTGTTTGCCATTTGAGCTCGAATCTTAATAAAGTAACGGACGAACGATTTTGCTTCGGGCAATGAATATTTCTAGAGCGGCTCAACATAGAGACCTGTCTCACAGCTGATAGTCTAGTGGCAAAAAATAATTTGCAATATTATTATATTATCTGCATACCAGAATCTAAATACCAGAAAAATAAGTGCTAATTACTTATTTTTCGGTGAAGAAAACATCACGACGAAGCGTGCTTGATTCAAAGATGGCCAGCGTGGCGGACTATGGGCTAAACCGTTCTTATTTCGGATAGATCCGTACCCAGCAGTGAGATAAGTATACGTGCATGATAATCATGCATTAATTGTTACTTTCTTACGGGAGAAAATGGTGGATCGACAGTCGCTTGGTCGTTGGTGCTGAGACAGAAGTCTTATGTAGAGTTTTATTGGTGAAAAATAGATGATTGATTTATTTTCTCACTTGTGCTTTCTAATATAAATTTCATATTCATTATTAGTAGTGACAGTACAGTTACATAAATAATGCTTTCGTATAAAAAGCTTCTAACTGGAAAATTCCTACGTAATAGCATATTTTTCCTACGCAAAGTATATTCTAGTTTTCTACATTTATTTACGTAGACATTTTTATGGCAATGTTTTTCTATTATATTGAAATGTTATGATGAGTGTTAATACTTATATAATTACTTCACGAAGAAATTTAACATTCCAATATTTCAAATATGTCTGTAGATGCTATTTAGTGGCATATCTCATACGTCAATATAAGCAAAACCCCGTTTTGCTTCGCCCGTTGGCCCTTACATAATTAATAGCTTATGACAAAGATCCTAAGCAAGATTTGTAAATTTCCAACAAACAGGCTGCCTATTGACCTATATCACCTATATGTCTCAAACTATACCTATTAGGACAGCATGGTATGTTTTGGAGATCCCCTAGTTGATAAAGCAGGCCGAGTAACTTTTTTGTGATGCACCCTGTCAACAACTAATTGAGCAGTACTATAGCAACATGCCGAATATGGCTGCAAATATTCCTCTAATTAACAGAAGAAACAATTTACAAGCAAGGGCTTAACCTGTAATACCTTACTCTGTAATCGAGCAGGCAGAACCTACAGTAATTAAGATGTGGTCGAAGTTGCCGCTCCTAGTAAGTTGAAGGAGTAGAAAGTGTGTCTTACCCCGGCAAGAAACTTATAGGTATAGAGCAAGGATGACACAATATTCTATTTGGTTTTCTACGGCACTGGGACAACTTTACGTCGCAAGAGTTCTTTACTTTTCGAATATTTAACCTGTTTAAAATAGGCATCTCAAATCGGCCATATCGCACAGTGGTCAATATGCCAGTCTGCCGTTCGGATGGTCCTGGGTTCGATTCCCAGCGGGGCAGAATTTTGAATGATGAATTTAAATCTCTATTCTTTGTTTGGGTGTGTCCAGGGCAACCACTATACAGATATCCTAACGTGGGGCTAGGAGTGTGAGCCGATATTTGTTATTGAATTGACCAGCGGTCATAAATAATTTTGCAACCATTAAACCGGTTTTTGTCATATAAACAGAAGCTTAATGAACATGCATTATAATTCTTATCTAATGCTATTTATGTCATCAGGCAACACTGGGCGGTCATGACATCATAACATTCTCGTTAGATCACTGTTAGAGCTAATGTACGCTAAACGACGTTGCCCTTGATTGCAGTATGAGTACCTAACTCTATGTAACTTTGTTTTATAACAACAAACATATTGGTAAATCAGTAATTTGGTACTTGGAATATTTTTGTCTTGGTTTAGAAAGCTACATAGTAGCGAGAAACATAAAACACTCCTGCAACGTTCCATGAAATTTAATTAAAAAACTTCTTAAGTTTAAAAGTATACCGATAAAAGAACTAGGATCTTAAGATAAGTACACTTACAATTACTTTCTTTCTAGAACCATTACAAGTAAGCTTTAGACATTCCGTCAAAAACTATATCATTAATATTTCACACACCGATTTCCTACATTTTGTTTTTTTTTTATTCTTGTTCCAATTATGTTATCAAGTTGATGCGGCATTCGTGATAAATAGCTCACATTCGCGGTATGTTCGTTCCGCATAACTTAATTGGAAACCGTTCTTGTTCATGTCTAATAACGGCTAAACAAATGTATGCCGTATCGACTACAGTATCAGCACAGCTGGTTGAAAGTTGCTATCAAATATAGACATACAGGTACTAAGGACGTCTACTTTACTTTTACTGCGTTCGTAGTTAAGCAAGGATTGATATTTCTTAACATTTAGCTTATTTTTTTGTCAATAATATTTACTGCCTAGTAAAGTGATTCCTTATTAACCTAGTTTTCGCAAGTTTTTGCCGCAGAGTAATAATTTGTATTACAAAGCACTTTCTTTTATTAATAATAATAATAACATTAAAATAAAATAATATTAGGTATTTATTTCTGAATAGAAATAATTTTGTACAGTGGAAAAGAATTACTTTTAAAATGTTCATGTCCTATTAACATTGTGGCTTGTACCAACCCATTTCATTTCACAGTTCCTATTAAATAACTTCCCAAGCAGCTTTAAAAATAATAGTTATAAATATAATTGATATTAATTGGCACTGAAACAAAAACAATGAAAACAAAAACTTGCAATGATGAGTTAAGATCCTATCTTATAATTTTATATTCATAAAATTACTTCAGCTGGATTCAAAGTAATAAAAATTTAATATCGTAAAATTGTAAGCTCCGAAAAAGTTGTAAAATTTGTTACTATGTCAGGAACCTTTCCTGACGTGCAGACAATAATTCAACAAAGATTCATCGCAATCTGATGAATATTTTAGAAACGCACGGAGACAAGCATTCATTTTCATATATATATAGGTACAGAAGAAGATATGGTCAGAAAAAGATCAATTGTAAGCGTTTTATTTACTTTACTCGAACATAAAAATTCAATAAAGCATAGATATTGTCACTTCTACTAACGCTGCAATTTAAGCGCGAAGGGAAGCAATGTGCCGTGAAATTCGCAAATCGATCGGACACCATCCGTCATTTTACGTCATAAAACCGATTGGTTGCGTCCGGAAGAAATATTTTGAAAGAGGTAAAGAATTTAGTACATAGTTCACGCTCGTCAAGAATGACAAATTGACATCTAGTCAAACATGCTCATGGTCCAGACATCTTTTTCAATATTTTGGATAACATAAGTACTCCAAGCATGTACGATGTTTTGTACAAGGAAAGGTAGACCACCAGACCACGTGGAAGGTCGCTCATGCGATCGTCCGACAAAATTAAGTATGCTGTGGATGGTCCTTTCTATGAGTGCACCAGGCTTACCACAAATAGGCAGAAGTTACGAATGTTCGTGAGGCAAACAACTGCCCTAAACATTGGTACAACATGATAACGATAACTACTCTGGCAAGAGTGTGACGACAAAGAAGAAAGAAGTTTGGATTTGAACCCGGACCCACAACAGTGGGAGGCCGAATTCAAAATATTGTTTATCATTATTATATTGTTGCTGTTATACCGGGCTTTTATTGACAACGTTAATTCTTGCGTAATAGGCTAATTTCGGACTTCACAGTACTTTGCGATTCAAATACTTTCTTTGGAGAAATTTAAAATCTTGTTATGCAAAACTTGTCAAACTGTACCTACACGGGATGTAGATTTTTTGTTTCGTAACGAATAAGTTAAAGGTATTTTCCTGTTACAGAAGTAGAAAAGCACCTCTGTTAATACTTGAGGGCTTATATAGACAACCGAAAGTTTAGTAGTTTTGTGTTATCCCAAACCTTTAGGACCAACATCATCTGAGGATAACTACTTTTTTTTTTTTTTTTTCATTTATTTAATACAAAATCTTACATATAAATTAAGTTATCGATGGTTGCAAAAACCTATAGA
>DWKW01002629.1:0-10823 GCA_018250115.1 Doberes anticus
TTATAAAAAAGAAATTGCTGACAGATAAAAAAAAATGTTATCAATTTAATTTACGCGCTCCGATACAGACTATAAATCATTTTAATTTATTACCATAGAGAAGCTGGTATATAAATGAACGACGAATTTCGCAAAATTGTGCTGCTGTTCCTTCACCGATAAAGTAAGTGAAAATAAAATTAATTACAAGTTAGTGATAGCCTAGTGGTTAAGAATCTCGACCTCATTCCGGTTTTTCGAGGTTCAAAGCCCGGCAAGCACTTCTTTTTCTCGAAATATTGTCTATTCAAATGTTTTTAATATTACGTGCGTATAATAATTCAATTATCACTCGCTGAAACGGTAAAAGATGACGTGTCATCATCGTGAGGAAACCTGCATGCCTGAGAGTTCTCTATAATGTTCTTAAAGGCATGTGTAATTTCTAATACATACATTACTTCGGTGCATGCTAGGTTCGATTTGGACTTGAACCCACTAGACTGGGATCGGAATTCATAACCACTAAGCCATGAAGTGCAGGTTTCCACACGATGTTTTCCTTCACCGTTAAAGCGAGTGATAATTAATTCGTAATACGCACGTAATTTTATAAACTTCGAAAAGAATTTTCGAGGTGCGTGTCGGGATTTGAACCTCGACCGTACGTAGCGGGCCGAGATGATAACAACTAGGCTATCACTCACTTAGGAAACCTGCATGCCTGACGTTCCATAACGTTCTCAAAGGCATGTGAAGTCCGCCAATCCGCGGTTGGCCAGCGACTACGGCCTATACTCTCTCATCTCTGAAAGAAGACCCGTGCCCAGCAGTGGGATGATATTGGGTTGATGATGATTATGATGATGATGCTATGAAGTGAGGATTGAGCGATCTGTGATTGGTGGGTTCGGCTGTTGTCGGTCTTTTTTCTCATCTCCACATCTCAGGTTGTATGTGGCTGCGTTACTACTCCTAAGGACTAAGTTGGAATGCCTCCTGTTCAGTGTCTGCCTAACCGCGCCCTTGACACCGAACCACAGCAGTTCTCACACTGCTGCTTTACGGCAGAAATAGCGGTGGTGCCGCTGCAGGCGAGCCTTCGACACAAGACTCTACTACCATCAATTGGATGGGTCATTAATGATTTGAATTACGTAACTGAATCACATGACTTTTCGTGGCTTATGTAATTTCCATATAGTTTATTCTATTCCATAACGTTAGTTTGCATAGAAAGGAATTTTGTTTAGGGGTGCAGTTCGATTCCATATTTTCTAAAAAGAACTTTATTAGCGCTCTTTTCCGAGAGCCGACGGGGTCCAATAGCTACCACCACATGAGGTGATGTGGCTACTTACATCAGGCGACTTGCATAGGCGAGTTTTTGCTACTTTCATTAATTTATATACCGTCAATAAATATCCAATATATTTGCCTATAAACCTGATTGCTTAATAAAACGATACAAAACGTGGTGATTACGAATTTCATTCACTAGAGAGCATGTCTATAAATTTTATAAATTGTTTTCGATTCAAATAACTATTTCTCAACATTCGGTGAATGTATTAAGCAATTGACATTTTTCTACGATTAGGCGTGGGTGTAGACTATTCAGCCTCTAGATAAACTTTTTTTTTTTACAATAATTGAGTAGCGAACGAGAATCCAGGCCACCTGATGTTAAGTGGTCACTGCAGCTCATGGACATCCACATCAAACCTCAAATAGACAGGATATAATCCTATCTGTGGTTGTATGCGTTGGATGCGTTGCTACTCCAAAGGACTAAGTTTGAACGCCTCCTATCCATTGTGTTCTGCCTAACTACACCCTTCAAACCGAAACACAGAAGTCGTCACTATGCTGCTTCACGGTAGTCAATTGGTGCTGCGGTGGTGCCGCCACAGACGAGCCTTCGACATAAGACTCTACCACCATCTAAACATGTCTACTACATTGGGTGATTTTTTTAATGATAAACACTAAAATAATGTTCGTTAATTATCATCAACTCATTTGTGCCCACTTGCTGTGCACGCGCAGCACATAAAACAGCTTGGCCAATAGCCCGCCCCGGTGGTCAAATGGGGTCTATTAAATTTTTACTGACGCTGACAACATTAAATTACATAACTTAGATCCATAAGTTTAGTTCACAATTAAATTCTGATGTTAATAATAGTTATATTGTGTAAAAATAGCAGTAAGTATGCTAATAAAAATGGTCATGATAATAAAAGTCAAATCGATATTTAGATACTGGCCTTTACAAAAGCATAAACAAAACAATATAACGTTTATAAAATAAAATATAACGCCAAAGAACATCCGCTCATTAAAATTCAAATTTCGATTGCATTCGATTTCGCGCTAAAACTATTATGTTATCTGTATCAAACGTTTACATTTTTCTACGAAATCATTTAAATATCAAAGGTAAAATCAAACTCAGCTAAGCTAGAATATTTTAAATTTTTAAGTTTGTGTGCAATATATGTTTTATTTTATCTATATATTTACCTCCTACAATTAAATGTTTCTACTTGTATGTGAATTGATTTGTACAAGCGTTTTTTTAACCATTTTGAATGCCAAGTTCATACAAAATCTCAATATTGCATTGTCGCTCAGTCGAAGCTTTCGTTTGTTCAACCCGCGGGAAGTTAGTTTAAAATAGATTGCACAGTACCAAAACGCAGTAAAAAAAAATCCAACTTTTAAATCAATTCCAATGCTGAGAATACGTTACCCGCAACATGTTTAATACCTAAAACATTTTAAAATCTTAATACAACAATCTACCTAACATATTTTGCTTAACCTCCGCGGTTACAAAGTGTAGGAACTGAGCAATAACAAGTCATTGTCGTGAGGTCTAGGGGCGAACAGTTTGACCCCAGACCTCGTATCGACATCATGTTGTTCTCACGTGACTATACTTAAGATGGAAACGGTTAGTTATACCATAATATTATATTTATTTATGTTTAAGATTAGCGAGCATACAGGCCACCTGATATTAAATGCAGCCTATGGATATCCACGACCGAAACCAAGTAGGACTGAAGTCTTATCTGAGGTTGTGCTCGGATGCGTTGCTACTCTTGAAGACTAACGCCTCCTCCATTGCTGCTTCGTTAATGTAAATAAATTATCACACGCTTTAACGGTAGACGAAAACATTGTGAGGAAACCTATACGCCTGAGTTTTCACCATAATGTCCTGAAAGGCATGATTTTTTCTAACAATAAAATAGCAAACGAACGTGCAAGCCGCCTGATGTTAAGTGGCCACTGCAGCCCATGGACATCCACATCAAACCTCGACTAGAACGGAAGCCTTAAGTTTGTATCTGTATGTGCTGCTCCAACTGAGGACTAAGTTGGAATGCCTACTCCATTGATGCTTCGTTAATATATAAAACGTAATATGCTATACAAATATCAATTAAATTTCTCTAATCCATGAACGAATATAATAATTTCTTGCTAACAAGCCAGACCTGTTGAGTAAAAAAACAAATGGAAGCGAAGTCATTCAATGGACGTTAATTTCATAAATAACTTTCCAATATTATCGTACATATTAAATCAGGATAATATGATAATCGATGTAATCAACTGAACGAACTATAGGGTTGCCAGTTATTTTAAAATGTTGTATATTGAACAAAATCTTTGGTAAATAATTATTACGTAGAATTGAACACTTTTGATATACGAGTACTCGTATGTATATATGTGTATATTTAAATGCATTGGCAGAATAGCAAACGAGCGTACAGGTCACCTGATGTTAAGTGGTCACTGCAGCCCATGGACATCCACATCTGAGGTTGTACGTGGATCCATCTGAGGGCTAAATTGAAATGCCGGTGTTTTCTGCCTAACCACACCCTTTAAACCGAAACACAGCAGTTCTTATACTGCTGCTTTACGGCAGAAATAGGCGTGACGGTGGTGCCGCCGCGGGCGAGCCTTCGGCATAACACTCCACCACCATCGGATCCTGGATTCCTGGATTTTAGCTAAGATTTTAACCTCGAACTGTTTTATCGAAAAGGAGTAAACGTCCATTGTATTTTGCCTAACCATACCCTTCAAGCTGAAGCACAGCAACGCTACACTGCTTTACGGCAGAAAACACTGAAGCTGAACCTTCGACATAAGACTACCACTCTAGAACATTCCATTCCATGGCCCAAGGATCATACCGTCACGCTACATTAGCGAACACATATCGACATCAAATATCAATCAAGCAGGATCCGCCACCCTTTGAAGGGTAATAGCGCGTGGCGTGCGAGTGGGATGGACAGATGTTTTCAGCTTCGCTTCAGATAATACACAGAGAAGAGATGTTATGTGAAGTAGGGAGATGTCTAGTCCTAAACTAATATATTAAGCTCCTTCTACGGAATGATTGTCTTTTAATTTAATACGATAACTTTGGTTGACGACGTTTTTTATTTATTATATAACTGTTATTATAGTAAGGTACTTGAGTAGATATAAAAAGTAACATTATTGTCTAAAGAGGTCTTGTTATTATTACAAGGAAGTTTTTTTTTTAGTCGCCTACATTTTAAATATTAGTATGTCTGTTTGTTAAGTTGTGTATAACTATAGATTTATTTGAATATTTTTATTCATTCTTGCAACATTGAAAATATTGTGATGTGTTTAAGTAAATAATAAAAATTACACATAATTTATAAAGTGAGTGATAGCCTAGTGGTTAAGCATCTCGACCCAGCTATGTTGGGTCGAGGTTCAAATCCCGGCACGCACAATATTCTTCAAAACATTATCCATTTAAAATTTTCAAAATTATGTGCGTATTACGAATTAATTATCACTCGTTTAAACGGTGAAGGAAACATCGTGAGGAAACCTGCATGCCTGCCAGTTCTCCATAACGTTCTCAAAGGCATGTGAAGTCCGCAAATCCGCACATGGGCAGCGTGGTGAACTAAGGCCTAAACTTCTCTTATCTCTTAGAGAAGACCCGTGCCCAGCAGTGGGACTATATTGGGTTGATGCTGATGATGATGATTTAAAAAACTACAGCTGCGTGCCAGCCTTCGAACCGATCAGAACGTTTCTATGACCTAAACCTTCTCATCTCTAAGAGGAGACCCATGCCCAGCTATTTATTTATTGTTAATTAGAACGATTACATGTCACTTACACTATGAGACAATAATAACGTCCCACACTCATAGCCCCACAGTAGGATTTAACCTGTATCTTGGGTGCCATGGACCCACAGAAATAAGCACACAAACACCCAAACGGGTACAGAAATCTAAATTCTTCTTTCAAATTTCTGCTCCGCTGGGAATCGAACCCAGGTCCATCCAACCGCAGACCGCACGTTTACCACGACGTTATTCGGGTCGTCAGTAATGGGTTGATCATCATCAACCGACATGACACAGATCACAAGATGACAGTTTTTGAATTTTCTGTCTGATTGTACTTGCGCTCATCACTAAATGGTGATAACTCATTTAGATAAGGATAAAAAAAATATTTTTTAAAACGGAAAAATTATTTAATCTCACAGCAAAATGGTAAATTTGGTTTAATAATTTCTTTTATTTATTTTGTTTTATAAATAGAATAGCAAGTGAGCAGAAGTTCTCACACTGCTGCTTTACGACAGAAATAGGTGGCACCGTAGGCCTTCGACATAAGACTCTACCACCATCAAAGCATCACATGAAAGAAATAACTATACGGATACTATAGGAATTTTACATTCTTTACTCAAAGAGCAGAGAGTTTGCTGTTTATGACGATATTAGGTATAGGATTACAGTAGTTCCATAACAAAACTATAGTTCGCGTCGATCTCTCCTTCTGTGAACCAAGCGTTATAGTAACAATGTTACTTACACTGTACCAATAATTACCGTCTCATACGCGAAGTCACCATAAAAGATCATTTCCAACCAATTCCAACTACATCGACAATACATTACAATACTACTTAACGTATAATAAAATAGTTCTTATTTTTAATAGCGTAAAGACGATAATTTGTTACTCGTTAAACAGTTTAAGGCAAAGATTTACAACTGTTAAATATAGGTAACGTTTGTACAAATGAAGACTTGTCGTAAATATAGTCGAAGTCAAAGATAATAAGTGTCAATGGTAAGAATGAGGATAATTTGCGTGGAATGAAACGCGTTTGTTGAACAAAATTGTACGGAGAAAACGTTCCGTTTTATTTGTTTCGTGTTTAACGATTTACTGAATACATAATAAGTAAGACATTTTAATTGGTAAGAAGCAGAATATATTCATTGCATATCTTATTAAAAACAAACAAAAAAATATACATTAAAAATTTACATAACAATATTAGATTGAAGTTCTCAGATAATACTTCTATTTGAAATCGAATGTGGATGTCGAAGGGCTACAGTAACCATATAACATAAGATGGCCTATGTGATCTTTTGCTACGCCTTTAAAAAACTCTTTAGAAACCATATGTAAAAATAAAATAGCATTAGGTACTTATAAAATGATAATAAGGAAAATTCTGTCAGTCAATCTGATTCTATTTGTAAAGATAATTACCTTAACACTTTAACCCTTATACAAATTAACATTGGACAACATGAAAAAAGATTTTTTTCCACGTGCTGGCAGGCTATCACACACAATTTACTTTTTTTTCACGTGCTGCCATTATAAGGCTTATTTTGAATACAACGCTGTCAATGTCAAACGTCAAAAAAAATATCTGAAGTAAGTTACACATCTAGCAATTCCCGCGTATTACTAAACAAATCATTTGTCGTTTTGTACCCCGTGAGACGAGTACGAACTTACATAGCGGTTACAGTGTTATATCACCCCAGTAACACCGCTTCGCTGGGGTTTCGTTAAATGGGCCTATGGGACCCGTCCGTTAATGTCATAATGGTTAACAAGTTAATGGGAAAATTTGATGGCATTTGTAGGGTTAACTACCGTTTGGGAGTACGCTCATTATTCGCTTGTTATCTTAAATAATGTTGTTAGTGAGAATATATTTGTGTTGTCTGTTTGTGGTCGTGTTGAAAATCCTCGATATCTGAGATTTAAATGGGAAAAGTGTATGGTTGGGCCAGGGACGTCCTAGATGTACGTACAAGGACAAACTTGTGGTATAGAGCCAAATTAGGAGTACCCGTAATAGAAAAACTTGCATGAAAAGATTAATGACAGTTGAAGAAGCGAACGAAGTATTTTTTTAATATTAGCAGAATAGCAAACGAGCATACAGGCTACTTGATTTTAAGTTGCCTCTGCAGCCCATTGACAGCCATACCTGAGGTTGTGTGTGGGCGTAAGATGCGTTGCTATTCCTGAGGACTACGTTGGATTGCTTCCCGTCTAGTATCGTTAGCCTAACTACACCTTTCCAACCGAAACACAGCAGTTCTCACACTGCTGCTTTACGGTGCCACCGCAGGCGAGCTTCCGACATAAGACTACCACTAGCCACGATAAACCTATGAATCCTATCAGAGATAAGAAGGATCTAAGCCATAGATCACACGTCAGCCATGTGCGGATAAGCGGATACCACATGCCTTCAAGAACAAACAGTCTAAGTTATTAATGGTTTCTATTGCAATATCTGATAAGTCCAACCCATCAAAATATAAACTCCCAAACAATTAAAACGGGTCTATCAAGCACAAAAAGGACGATTAATCACACAATGGAACCCGAACATTACGCAATTATAACATTCAGATGCAAATAACGTTTCAAATTTCGCTACAACAATAAAACTTTAATTCGCTCTGAGATACATCTGGCGGGACCATTAGGGTGACAAATTTAAAATGGTCCACCGTTCGCGCAATTCCATTCCGAATAACGGGTCGGGGTGTACTGGTGCAATAATAGTCGTAAGTCTCCGCAAACATTTTGATAGAAGGGGACGGAATCCCCTCATAATAGCACCCGCTCTGAATAAATACCGGTTCAGAACGCACCCCCGAACGCGATTAAGTACTTATGTACCCGATTGTACTCCCCTAAGGATTACCGAGCGAATGGAACGCAAATACAATTTGCCTAGTGCGAAAAAGAGGCAGACGATGAAGGGGAGATACGCAATTAAGGGGTTGTACGTGAATTGGGGCGAAATTTAAGCGGAAAGCTATTTATCTGTATATTACTTTATTGTCGATCCATTAGCGCGGGAAAGGGATGGAGCACGGCAGAGAGGGATGGTAGATCAAATGTGGGTCGTTAATTGCGATTTTACGAGTTTCACTCTGATTTTTTTTTTGACGTTTCAGTAGCAGAGGCCCGTAGATGGCGCCCTGATTTAAACACAGGAGTACACGATAAACTGTATTGAATTTGAATGGTGGTGACTGTATTGAATCTGATTTATGTGGTGGCACCTGCAGTGCAATTATCTCTACAAAACAGCACTATGACCACTGCTGTATGAAGGCTATGGTTAGGCAGATAAAACTGGACAGGAGGCATTCCAACTTAGTCCGTAGTAATAGCAACGTATGAACTCAGGTACTCCGAGTATATTTGAAGTTAGAAGTGCATTTCCATGGGCTGTAGAGTCCAAGTAATGTGGCCAATTTAATTTTTGTTGAATAGGAATTGAACATACAATATGCATCGAAATATTAAGTAAAATCGGTATTTTTAACGATATTTCATCAATCAATATCAACCGTCGAAATTTTGAAACTGAATCTTCAATCGACTAATTCATGAATATTCTTTCTTCATATCAATTAATAATGAAGTTTCTTTGACATTGGAATTATTTAATAAGCCCTTCAATTATGAAAATTTTATATAGGTATGACGTCCTATGACGGTACGTATATAATACTAATCAAAAACCTTCTAAAAATACAAATTTATAAAACTGGCTTTCTTAGCACTTTATATTGCATTGACATCCGAATAAAAGCTTTTTTAAACAAAAATTGAATTCTCTAACTTACTGAGAAGTCACTTTATAGTCGTCATCGAAATTCCACCCGCGGACAAGGCCCAAAGCAAGTTCAGTTTTTAAAACGTCAAAACGTGTTTAAATGGTTGCAGTCTCATAAGACACATTCAAGTCTTATTTATCGTTAATTTCTTAATGAACTTAATTAAAACTTTTTTAACAATAACAGCTTAAGCGTCTTTTCCACTGAGAGACAGCAGTATTAGAAAGAGAGGTGTAATAGTAGCGGTCTTACGAAAGCTCTATTGCTTATAATAATGAGCTTTTGTGCAACTTAATTGGCCGGCAGTCAATTTATACTAACAGTAGTTTTGTTGATAAATGCTCTATAGAAAATTACAGGTTACTCTTAGCTAATCAGGCAAAGCTCTTTGATTTATCGCATATACTATTATTTAATCTGTGGATTTTTGGTAGTTTCTCTTTTTTAAATTACGAAGTGAAAGTATTGATACCGTAGTACCAACATAATAGTTTGATTTCGTCTGTATTGTTACTTTAATTACACGGTATTGGTTTTAAGTTGGTATACAAGGTTTTTTTATATTTAATTTTTATTTCGATTGAAAAATTATAATTTATTTGTATACATATTTATTTTATATGTATTTAATTATAATTTATTTAACCTTAACACATATTTCATAATCCACTCATAAAATACTTTTAATACAAAGTTTAAAAATTCAATATTTTAGTAACAATAATTAAATTGTGTTTTTCACTTTTCAATAATTAATGTAGTGTAAACATCAAAATTTTTCTTAACACCGCATTTTACACTTGGAAAAAAAATATTACATAACTAGCGAAGCATACAAACAGATCTAAAAATCATAAATTGCCGTCCATTAATCAAAACCGTTAACCAGACACAAGAACAGTGAGCGATTTCAGAACGGAACGATCCCGATACCGGACGCGAATCGTAAAGTCCGATTGGGGAGCACCACTATCCGGTCACATTCGTTCATTTCCGGAAACCATTCGCCGCGTACGTTTAAATTAATGTATTGTATTGAAATTGGAAATCTATTGGGGTGTTATAAGTGATCGGATTTAGAGTTTTTTTTTTTAATTATTTTAAGAGATTGTGGCTCTGTAGCGCCAGGATATCTAAACGATATGCCAGAGACCCTGGCCAAGTGACAATAGTCTATGATGATGACGATGAATGATAATAACAAAGACTTCCTTATTTAAAAACCATTTACGTACCAAAAAAATACAGCGTCGTACCAAGGGGGGACGTACAATAAAGATATACAGTGATCAGCGGGGATCGTGTCATATTTCAGTGGGGCGCCTGCACCCCGCAGCGATCGACAGGGGATTGAAAGGCATGTGCGAAAGAGATGAATAACGACATATGAGTACCCTGTAATGCTTTTATGAGGCGGAAATTATTCAAACGGAACAGCAAACGAGCATGCAGGGCACCTGATGTTACGTGGTCAGTGCAGGCCATGGACAACCACATCAGCCCTCAATTAGAACGGAACTCCTATCTGGGGTTCTATGTGGATGCGTTGCTACTCCAGAGGACTAAGTTGGAATGCCTGCTGTGCAGTGCCTTCTGCCTAACTACACCATACAAACCAAAACCGCAAGCAAGCCTTCGACATAAGACTCTGCCACCATCAAAAATATAAATCTAAACATAATTAGTAATCACCTATTTCTGCCGTAAAGCAGCAGTGTGAGAACTGCTGTGTTTCGGTTAGTAGTGTGTGGTTAGGCAGAAGACACCGGACAAAAGTCATTCCAACTTAGTCCTCGTGAGTAGCAACGCATCCACATACGACCTCAGATAGGACTTTCGTCCCAGTTGAGGTTT
>DWKW01002630.1:0-10822 GCA_018250115.1 Doberes anticus
CTAAGTCGTCGCTTAGAATTAAATTGCTCGGTTAAGTTGCCAATTTATGGACGTAAATGAAAAAGATAGCAGCGTTCCAGTAGGTAAATATACCCATATTTATTATGGAGTTTTTTTTAAGATTTTAAATTAAAATTTTTATGTATATTTGTTATTGCGAATTCATTCCTGGTGTGACGTTTTTGATAAAAGGTAGAGATGGTTGCATTACATTTTGTCGGCGAGGTCGAGCGTCATCGCAAATCTCCCGGGGACACATTGGCTAACAAGGAACCTAAATTCAATTAAGGCAGTTAATTTAAACCGCTTTCTATGTCGACGCCATCCTCACGGACCAGTGATTGAGTTCTGTTTTCGCCTAGTCACTGTGTGATACAAGGGACATCCCTCTTTCAAAGTTGAGGTTGCATGTACGAAATTAATAACACTTTCCAATTAACGTGTCCTGTGTTTGTGTGTATGATTGCGTAAGCACAGTGGATTTGAAGATTTTAGAATTTCAAATCTTTCTCGGCTAAAAAGCATGACTGTTTCGGTCGAAAAATTAAAATTATATGACTGTATTATCTTGACAGAATCCTTATGGTGTGATGTGATTACATAAAGTGAACTATTTAGTTATAATCTAGTGGTAAAGTATCTCGACCCCACTATGGTGGTTAGAGGTTCAAATCTCGGCACGCACCTCTATATCTCGAAATATTATCTATTCTAAATTTTCGAAAATATATGCGTATTATGAATTAATTATCACTCGCTCTAACTGTGAAAGAAAACCTAATGAAAAAACCTGCACGCCCGAGAGTTCTTCATAACGTTCTCAAGAGCATATGAATTTCGCCAATCTGCACTTGACCAGCGTAGTGGACTACTCATCCCAGAGAGAAGACCCGTGCTCGGCAGTGGGTAAATAATGGGTTGATATGTATATTACTGAAACTCCGTATTTTTACAGTGCCGGTCATTCAACAATCAGTGGTCAATCTAAAACTAACCCACACTTACTTAATCTTACTGCAAAATTGCATCTCGCGTTCACACTGTTTGCAATATCACATTGTGTGGGCGTTGAAATTACATACTGTTTACTCTAAGACCACTAACCGACAACACGTTTGTGGTTTCATTGCACATTATAAAATAATTGACGTGCAATCCCTAATCCGCTTACGCAGTAGTTCCGTTAAGGAAACGGGACGGCACCGTAAATAATAAAGGTGAAAACGCTTTGTCACGATCTACGGAGGAGCGGATCGGTCCGGTGTGTCGCTCCCGTCCGACAGGACTTTCCACTTCACGCTCGCATTTGTGCGTACCACTCACAAGGAAACTCCATTTACGCACAAAAAGAGTACACGGAGGGTGGCCCGGCCTCGCCTAGTCTTGCGATAACTTAGTATAGTGTATTTTATATCACGGAGAGATGTAGTCTCTTGTATTAGATACATTTGACTTATATTTGAAATACGACATTTTTACGTTTGAATACGACATTTTCATATCGTGGAATAATATACTCATTCATATTGTATGGTTATCACTTTATATAACGTATTTTAATAAAATTTTCTTAACTGGGTAAATGTTCTATATTAATATACTCTTTAACTTGATATCTAAATATCTATCATATATGGTAATATATGTAGTACTTATACAGACATGTACTATATGGTTATATAAACTAATTAATAAATAACGCTTCATACTGATAGCCCCACATTAGGATTCCCTGTGTTGTAGGTGCTATGGACACATACAGAGATAAGATAACAATAGACAAAAATCGGAACACCCAGACCAGGAACAGAAATCTAAATTCATAATCTAAAAAGATTCTCCTCTGGGAGTTGAACCCAATGCCTTTTGGACGACAGATCAGTTTGTTGACCATTGTGTCATATGGGCCGTAATAGTTTATTGGTCGACGGTTATAATGTTGACCTATATAAATCTCTCGAAGGTTGCATGTGACCTATACCATACGAAGTCACCAGAGCCACGTAGAGTCTTGACCAACGATAAGGTCTAGCGATAAGAAATACATTTGCTTATTGGCTTTTACGGCTTCCTTTCAGTATAGATATGAACTGTATAAAGTCGTCACTACACGGTTTCATTAATGTTAAATAAATAAAGTGGCATTTATTCATTGCAAAAACACGACAATAGTTACGAATTGTTATAACTGCGCTTTGCCACGATTATCCCTGCTTTAAAAATATATACTTGGACTGTGATAGTACTATGCTAAACGAAAATTGTTGGTGGTTGAATCTTCGGTCGAAGGCTCGCCTGCGGCGGTACCGTTACACTGCAAAACCCGCGCTGCTCTTCTGCCGTAAAGCAGCAGTGCTCGAGCTGCTTTATATTATATTGGACTGGATGCGTCCTAACTTTGGTCCTATTTGATGTCGGATGTGGATGCCCATGGCAGAGACCATTTAACATAAGGTCGGTTGTCATGCTCGTTACTCTTTAAATATTAAAAAAAAGTGTCTCATGGCGAATTGATTTAAATCATCTATTTGTGTTTATTATCTGTGAAACAAAGACAGCCCAGTACATTATTTTTTTTTGGGTTTTTAGACATATTAATTATTTTAAAATTTCAATTCTTTTTTCGTTCTTATTAATACTGTTACTTATTTTATTTATTCTAATTTTCATCTTGACGCAGACGACTTACAGTTTTATAATCAGTTTTCTCCTGCTGCCATCGATTTGGCCATCTCAACTTTAAATGATGACTTAAGCCGTAATAGCACAGGTGCTAAGTCGTACGATACGCTCGTAACTGTATTAATATTTCGCCTCCAGTTCCTCTTACTATAAATGGCGACCGTATACTCTACGATAATAGTGTAAATAATCTAGGGGTCATTGACTTAAACCTTAGCTAGACCGCTCAGGTTAGCGAAGTCAGTCGCAAGGTTCATTTCGCTTTCCACTCACTTAAATGTCTGCGAAGTTTCTTGGCCTTAAGTTCCAAAATATCTCTTGCCCAAACTTTAATTCAACCTATCATAGACTACGCTGACGCCTGTTATCTTGATGTCACTGAGGAGCTTTAAAACAAGCTTGAGCGACTGCAAAACCTATGTATTCGATTTATCTACGCCATAGGTAAATATGACCAAGTTTCTCACCTTCGCAAGGAACTCAAGTGCGTACGTATCTGTTCAAAGTGATTACCTACATACTTGTTGAAATAGATTGTGATTCTACAAACAGTGGTGAATTGCTCGAGTCTATCCTCCATCCTGAACCCGATGACTATGGCGGCCCACGGGGTCACGAGAAGTATCCAGCAGCTTCGAAATATACATATTTGCATTTACTTAGTACACGCTTATTACTATTGCTGAGAAATTTCTTAAAGAAATAAAGAGTACCTTTGTGGCGTCCCACTACTTCTTTGATTTTTTTTCCCTTTCTAACGTTTTGTATGTACATGAACTTTATACAAATAAATAAAAATAAAAAAATTACTGAAGATTAGTCATTCGGGGCTGGGCTTCTGTTAGATGATGAATGCAACATTTTCACTTCTGTTTAGTATGTATAACCTAATAAAGCAATAATATGTATTATCTATAAATGTCCTGGCAACACAGCCATTTTTAATGTCAACTCTCTCCCCGTTTTAACTGTTGAAGAATATAACTCGCTCCGAAAGTACAGTCGCTATTTTGTTTAAATTAACCACAATCTTTCAGCTTCTATTTATGTCAATCTATCTCAAGCTCGATTGACAGCATACGCAATCACATTTTTGTCGTAAGCTCGTCGTTTGTGGCAACGATCTAATTACGTTAAGGCATGCGGTTACGCAATAAGCGCTCTGTGGCTTTGCGGTCTCGATACTGAAATGCGTTGCTGCTTGACTGTATACCACAAATCATAACCATACATCGACATTGGCTTACGACAGACAAAATGCAAGAATATGTCTTGGTTGCCCATGAGTTGCCTGCATATCATCTGCATGGTATGGTACCTGAACACAGCAGGTGAAAGTACTCAATAGTTTATTAATATAATAGTGGGTGGGTGGTTTAATATAATGTGGGTGGTTGTATCTTGACAGTGTTTCCTTCATCAAACCGCGGTTATGGCCTTTAAAAGTCATCGAGTTTATAATGTCAATACCGGGTCGGTGATTTTGACAAAAAAAATTGGCTAGAACATTTAATATATGCTCAGAGATTTTTAAGCTTATATTTGAAATGTGTCCAACCGTGAGACTAAGCTTTGACTCGAGTTGGGCAGGGCTTCGAAGAATCTATTAAAACTTAGGTAAGCTGCATCACGTCAAACTAAATACTCTTTGATCCGTTCGTTTGCTTTTCTGTAAAGCAAAAACCAATAATTTTATGGAATTTCTAGAGCTTCAAAGTCAGTTTAGAAAGATGATGCCTGATTTCTGTTGTATGCGTCTTTATACGAGTACCTACATACAATACGGAAACAACTTTGCGGGCGGAATTATAGTTCAAACATAAGTACGGTCTACATGCGGTGTTTTTCGTGAACCTTATGTTACCCTTTAAAGGAATTGCGTTAAGAATATATGTACGTGAAGTCATCTTAAGTCACTCCAATGCGCTTCAAGGGTTTTTTTTAATAGAAATTCTTAAATTGCTACTACGAAGGAGTGATCTCGTCAATGATCATTTGCACTTTATATGGGTTGTGCAAATCATGCTGATTGGTTATAAAAACGTACTGAAATGTTCATCATTATCAACCGACTATTGTCTCACTGCTGGGCACCACGCTCGCCAAGTGCGGATTGGTGGACTAGACACGCCTTTGAGAACATTATGAAGAACTCTTGGGATGTTTCTTAACGATGTTTTCTTTCACCGTTAAAGCCGTGATCGTGAGTGTGATATTTGAATTTATAATACGCGTATGATTTAGAATGAATTAAAAATGATAATTTCGAATGAGCATTTCATGCACGACGGGATTTGAACTCACGACCCTCTATAGCGGGTGGGCGAGATTCCTAACAAGCAATTATGTGCAGCTCGCAATATTGAATGATATTAGACAGAAGAACTATGGTATTGCAACTATTCATTTTGAACTAGATAAGAATGCTTGTAAATAAAATCAAAAATTAGGTCTACGTGACATTTAAGAAACAGTCCTCAGGAGTAGCAACGTATCCACGTACGACCCCAGGAAGGACTTATGGCGTATTTGAGGTAAGATGATGTCCATCGGCTACACTTAGGTTGAGGTCGCCTGCATGCTCGTTTAATACTTAGTTAAAATAAAATGAAAAATATACATTTGTACTATCCACTGGTATCATCTCGTCAATATTATTTAAATCTATAGCGTTTTGTCCACCTGCCGGACACGCCTGCTGCGCTGTGGCCGAGTTTAACCCAATTCCTGATCTGTACCACGCTACTACGAAGGCCACTACGACACCCTACGCCGTGCCACTTTTAGTTATGCTTGCTAAAATAGATACTATTTTCTACGACAGCCGTTATAGAACTATATGAGTCGAGTTAGCGGGTTATTTTAGAGATGCGGTAACTTTTCCATCGTAATACGACTTCAGATTAAACTTATTTATAACGTTGAATACATTAAGTGGTTAAAGAGAATGTGTTTATGAATCAGGTTTTCAGAATATGTCTTCTGATATTTGTAAACGTACTTGAGGATTACTTTACGCGATAAACGTTAATGTATAATGCAATATAATGTGATACAAAGCTGCCAGTGTCTTGGGTATCATCTCTTACGGTACTCATATGAACTTTTTAGATGATACATTTTTCCATAAAGATATATTTTTGTACATTTTAAGGTAAAATAATTAAATTAGTTTTAATTTCAATACTATAATTTGTATCTCATTCTTAACTACATATTATCCATGAGAATGTTTCCGAAAATGGCTAGATGGATTTTGTTATTTAATCATGAAAAAAAATCAGAACGGATTAAAACACTGAGTAAATAATAAATTATATACGTATAAGTGATTTATCGATGTGAAAGCCCGTAGGTAGTGGCGGGTCGTAGGACGCCGTGATCATATTGAATAAGTTCCGATGGGAAAGTTTCTCTTGCGAAACATTATATTACTTTTAGGAACGCGATCTCTCGTAGAATTTTGATTGTTCCATCACTAATACATAATAATGAAATATTCGGCTGGTTCAGATAGTTTTCGTTACTTATGTATGTACGTTATGTAATTTCTTTTACGTTAGTTTCAAACGAATTCTGATTAGTGATTAAAAAATTGCGTTGGAGTCTAAGCAGTAAAGCTCTGTAGGTAAATTATAATTAGAGCCGAAATCGTCAATTTCGTTATACATTGACTTTGGGAAGTGACATAAAATAATACATTTTGCTTTATGCCTAAATGAAAAAAAAAATAGTTTCAAGTTTTTTTTTATTCAAACAGAATAGCAATCGAGCATGCAGCCCACCTGATATTAAGTAGTCACTGCAGCCATCCACATCAAACATCAATTAGGACGGAAGTTCTATCTGAGGTTGTATGTGGATGCATTGCTACTCCAAAGGACTAAGTTGGAATGCGTTCTGTCCAGTGCCTTCTGCCTTACTTCTCCCTTCAAACCGAAACACAGAAGTTTTGTCACTGCTGCTTTACGGCTGAAATAGGTGCGGTGGTGGCGCCACCGCAGGCGAGCCTTCGACATAAGACTCCACCACCTTGAAATACTTAACTTGAACTTAAAGTTTTTAATTTTATTTATTTCCATACATATAATTTCCACGCATACAATTTTATAGCTCTTGAACATTATTACGAGCACATGTATAGGAAATTATATGTTAGCTGTCACTAGCAAACAATTTCCCTTGGGATTAATAATTCTCTATGGGAAAAACCCTACTGCTGCTTAGTCCGCAAAGCTGTCATCCGAACAGTTTTCACGCGTTAGTATTAAATAAGGGCAGTTCTTGTCTCCTCCCCGTCTCCACTTTACCCCCACATTATGTATACGCGACCGACCGCTAAAATATTAACTGAATATTTATGCATTTTCTCTTGCATTGCATATTAACGGTGTAAAATTATCCAGCGCTGCATATTTATGATGTAAACGATATAGTTGGAAGTTAAGCTTAAGTGATAAGCTCAATACTTCATCTGTCTCGTCAAAAATAGTAAGCTATATTGTTTAAAAAATGTATCTGGATAAGTATTCTGTTATAGGATTTATTATACTGGATGGATTAAGGCTTATGACGTACAGACGGTTTGTTGTTACCTCAGATCAAGAACGTAATTTTTAAAATATGTATCATCGAATCACAGAAATATAGGATGAGATTATATTAACCCATAGTTTTGTCATACCACTTTCTATACTTCATCTACCAGCAAACTAAAGTAGGGTACCAGGATGTACAATATAATTATTAGATTATGCCACAGACGATAACTCCTGAAAACAAATATCTCCTGAAGTGGTCACAACAGCTAGTTTTAGGGGCGCTGTCTTGCGGCGGAAACAGATTGAAATCCTTCAGAATCAAACCCCTATGTCAAGTTCTATCGACATTTCATTTAAAACTCTATTGTACACTGAAGTTTTCATAAAAACCCAACAAAAGTCACAAATCTAAATACTACATCTATGTCACAATCTTAACAGTGTATCATTTGTCATAAAGTTTAAATTTTGCATTGTAACATTTTTAATTTAATTCTTATAATGCAATCTTATAACTTAATGTAGTTGGGAGGATTGATTAAATCTTTATATAGAGTTACGTGACACATTTGAAAATTGACGTACAAAATCTCTTTCACATCTGCGTTCGCTAAGCAAGAAGTTTTGTATTAAGAAACATTTTATTCATATGACGTAGGTATACATAGTGTAATGCTAATACATTCGTAGTTCCGAGCAGGCAGTCCTTGGGCGAACCGTGCAGGCCTAATGGAACCGCCCTGCGGTACTTGGTACACCTGGTACGAACCATTAGATTACATGAATAGTTTACCTACATTTTGATTACGTCATTACATTTTCCATGCTACAATAAACCCCGTTGTTACGATTTATTGCTCACCATTACACAACGAAAACACTTCAGTTGAACACCTTTTAAATTAGGTTGAATGGGCAAAAGTGGGCGGGCGACTTGGTTTTAATGATATTTACGCGTAGCTGTAATATAAGTAAGTGAAGTAACTATTTCGTAAAGCGGCAGTGACAACACTGATGTGTTTTGAAGGGTGTGGTTAGGCAGAATACACCGGACAGAAGGCATTCCTACTTAGTCCTCAGGAGTATAAATTTATCTGCAATCTCATATAAGAGTTTAGTCCTACATAAGGTTTGAGGTGGATGTCCATGGGCTGCAGTGACAATTTAACATCAAGTGTACTGGTGGTATGGCATGCTCGTTTGCTGCTCCTTTAATATACAAAAGTATGATTGTATTCGCATTTTTTATAGTATACATACTTCAAACAAGAACAGTTCTGTTGTGTTTTTTACAGTAGGGAAGTAAAATTTTTCATATTCCACTAGGAAAGTTAACAATGGGCGGCAATCCTCGTTTCGGCCTGCTACGCTCTTACTTTGCAATCCTTTGCAATAAATCCCGAGGACTATGCAATTTCTTTTGTTCCTTTTATCGACTTAAACTAGAACACTTTGTGCTGCGAGTCTGAAGTACCATATAATGTAGACGTTGACCTCTTGTGGACCTCTTAGGATTTGTTAAGACTTTTCTAGTTATACTTTTCCTATATAAAGATTTCGTAGTGTGAAATGATTATTAAATGTCCCGTTTTGAATGGTGGGTTCACCCCGTAGGTGGATGGAATGTACCGCTCTAAACGTTACGAATATTTATGAAAAATTAAAATGAATGATCAACAAACAAGTAGGTTTCTAGTAACTTTGTTATTAAGGGTAACATTGATAATAAAATAGTCGTGAAAAACGTGAAAGTTCCCAATGAAGTATGTGAAGATATGTTTATATGTACATACATACATATAGTGATGCTCATGATAAGAAAATATGTGTAGCAACAAGCTGAGAGGTTTCTGTTCATGTCGTCACGCGACAGGCTGTCTCGCGGTTAATCGCTTCACTTCGTGCGATATTGACTGACGTACTTCCGGCGGATGTGCGATTATGTCATTATTTTTACATAGAGGTTTTTACGAGGATGGAAAGAAAAAAATGATTGTAGTAGAGTGTTATGTCGAAGGCTCGTGTGCTGCGGTACCACCGGAGCACCTATTTCTGCCGTTATGCGGTAGTGTGAGCACTGCTGTTTCCGTTTGAAGGGTGTAATTAGGATACACTAGACAGGAGGCCTTAAAACTTGGACCTCAGGAGTAGCAACCCATCCGTGTACGACCTCCAGTAGGATTTCAGACCCATTTCAGGCTGACTGAGACTGAGACCCACTTAACATTAGGTGGTCTGCATACTCGGTTGATATTCGATAGTTAGCGTAAAAAAGTATTTTTTGATTTATATCAATTTTATGGTATACGTCTTGTTTTGTCTTTTTTATAACAGGACACTTGAACTGCGAATGTTGATGGCATGCACAATTCATTTTAATACATCATACCAATAAAAGAAGGTATTCAGACAGTTTATTAGCGACAATTTTATTATGACTTCATAATTTTTTTTTTTTGATGGTGGTAGAGTCTTGTGTCGAAGGCTGACCTGGCTGAAATAGGTGATTTCTGCCGTAAAGCAGCAGTGTAAGAACTGCTGTGTTTCGGTTTGAAGGGTGTAGTTAGGCAGAAGACACTGGACAGGAGGCGTTTCAACTTAGTCCTCTGGAGTAGCAACGCATCGACGACGTCCTACTTGAGGTTTGACGTGGATGTCCATGGGCTGCACTGACCACTTAACATCAGGTTTCCTGCAAGCTCGTTTGCTATTCCGTATAAATAAAAAATGAAATAAATATTTACGTTCGTCACCTCATGTCATTGTATGGCGACAACAATCAACATTCCGTTCGCAAGCCCTGAGTTCGATTACCGGTAAGAAAGAAAATTAGATGATGAATGGATGAATTTAGATTTCTGTATTTGGTCTGGGTGTTTGCGTTATTGATTCTGTGTACAATATGTGAATGGCAACCACGACAGGGAATCCTAGTGTAGAAGATATGAGTGAAAAACGTTATTTAAAAAAAGCGTTATACCAGATCATGAAAAGTATTTCAATTGACTGGATAGGTATCAACCCTATTTTATTAGTTAGATTGATTCTTAGCCAAACACAGTAAAATAATTGCCCTATTTTATTCTTATGCTCATGTTTACGGATTTTATTTGTCATATCTTGAACTGACTGATGAAGAACAGTCTTAAATGAAAATTGCACGTTGAATTAGTCAACTAGCAATTTGAGATTAGATAGATATTTAATATTAGAAATGACAATATTTAAGTCAGCATCATCATAGACCCACTGCTGGGCACGGGTGTTCTCTCAGACATGAGAGAGTTTAGGCCATAGTCCGCTGGTGGTGATTGACACACAAAATATTTAAGTGTTAATTACTAACTACATCGGTAAGTAAAAATATACATTTTCCAGATCAACAGTCGACCGTAATTGCCGTAGGATTATTTTTTTGATGTCATTCCGGCGAACGATTTGAAGGTTAATTATTGTAGTGATAAGTGTATTCGAGTGTAGGGCGAGTGTATCCCGGGTGTATCTGATCCGGCTGGGGCCCCGTCCCCGCTTCAGTAACTGGGTCGCGCAGGGGGGGCATGGATTGGGGGTTTGGGGGCTTTGCGTCGAGAGGGCGTGGT
>DWKW01002631.1:0-10822 GCA_018250115.1 Doberes anticus
TCATATAATACTTAGTCACACATGCTTGTATGTGCCACGTCCATTTTATTCCATTGTACAAAAAGTGATTTCATAAATGATGGTAGAGTCTTGGCGGTACCACTGCTGATGTAATTCTGCCGTAAAGCAGCAGTGTGAGAAGTGCTGTGTTTCAGTTTGAAGAGTGTGGTTAGGCAGAAGACACCGGACGAGAGGCATTCTAACTTGGTCCTCATGAGAAGCAACGCATCCAACAACCTGAGATAGCGCTTTCGTCCTAGTTGAGGTTTGATCTGGAAGTGACCACTTAACCTCAAGTAGCCTGTGTTATTATTTTCTATAAAGGTACAACTGGCTATGTAGTACAAGAAACAAAAGCGATTTTTATTAATTTTTTTATTAAAACACAAACAAAATGTTTTATTCATTTAGAAACCAAGGTATCAGGAAAATGTTAGCATGGCAGCTCGGCATATCGGTGTTATCTGTGGTCGCCCTTAAGCATCCATTTCCATGGGCAGTTCGTTTGCTACGTAGACCGCGTCCTCGCTGACGTCATCGGAGGCGAGGGCACGCGGGGAGACAATGCGGATGGGCACGCTGAAGCATATCAGAGGGGAGTTGTCCTGGATGCGGAACTCAATGGTGGCAGTGGTACCCTGAAATATAAAGTTTTTTTTTTTAATAATAATATATATTCACAGAACGGCTAACGAGCATGCAGGCCGCCTGATGTTAACTCTGCAAACCCATGGACATCCACACCAGAAGTTGTGTGAATGCATTGCTACTCCTGTGGACTACCTTGGAAAGCCTCCCGTCCGGTGTTGTCTGCCTAATCACACCCTTCAAACCTGATTTCTCAGAGATGAGAGAGTATAAGCCATAGTCCACCACGCTGGCCAAGTTTGGATTGGCTGACATTATCGTTCAGTCATTCATTTTATACTGAAGCATTATTATGAATTTTACTTACAACAGGGAAGAAAGCCTCAATCATGAGCCTCAGGGTGTAATTGACATTGGTGTTCTGGGCCACGGGGCAGCGCGTGTTGGTGAGGAAGTTGCAGGTGATGGCAGCGGCGCCCATGTTGTAGGGCACGGGAACGACGGCGTTGCCCACGTTCAGGTAAGCAGTAGCCAGTGTGCGCATGTTGTCCAGTCTGCGAGCTTGAAGACGGGATAAGAAACATTTGATTTTAAAATTAAAATTCATATATCCGTCCCTAGTTTTAAACTGGTACTTTAACGCTCAATCAACGCATACCACCCACAAACATGTTCGAGTTACAGGAGATTTGACAAAATTTGATGATGGTAGAGTCAAATGTCGAAGGGTTCCTGTGGTACCATGGCTTCACTCATTTCTGCCGTAAAGCAGCAGTGTGAACATTGCTGTGTTTCGGTTTCAAGGTTATGGCAAAATGCACTGGACATGGAACATTAGAACAGACTTATTTGACGACGAGCAATTTGAAGCTGGATGTGGGTGTCCATGGGCTGTTACCAATTAACATCAGGTGGCGTGCATGCTCGTTGGCTAGTCTTTTAAAATAAAAGATCGGCCAAGTGCGAGTCGGACTCGCTCACGAAGGGTTCCGTAACTTATCTATAATATCGAGCAAAAACGAGCAAAAAAAATCATGTTTGTTATATGGGAGCCCCCTTAAATATTTATTTTATTATGTTTTTTAGTATTTGTTGTTATAGCGGCAACAGAAATACAACATTTGTGAAAATTTCAACTGTCTATTACAGTTCATGAGATTAGTAATAGGGTCCCGTTTTAACCTTTGGGTAACCCTAAAAAAATATTTAAAAAAGGTCTATAATGTTAATTCTACTATTCTGTGTGGATTGGATAAGGACGAAGTTTTATTTTCTCAGTAGATGATGATTTTGATGGTGGTAGAGTCTTACGTCGAAGGCTCGCCAAGGCCGCGCCTATTTCTGCCGCAAAACAGCAGTGTGGGAACTGCTGTCTTTCGGTTTTAAGGGTGTGGTTAGACAGAAGACACCGGACGAGAGGCATTCCAACTTGGTCCTCATGAGAAGCAATGCAGCACATACGACCTCGTCGGACTTTCGTCCTGGTTGAGGTTTGATGTTGATGTCGATGGGCTTCAGTGACCACATAACATCAGGTGGCCTGCTCGTTTGCTGCTCTATTAACATAAAAATAATGCCCGAGCGTTTGTTCACTTATTCGCTTCATGTTTAAGTACGTATGTATTTACAAGTATAACTTACGTGCTCTGAAAGTCATGTGCATGACGGCGTTCTGCAGCTGCGGCAGGAGGCAAGGTGGGTTACTGCATCCTTCGATGCGAATGCTGGACGGCAGGGAACCGGGGTTGTAGCGGCCTGGAGGTCATTGTAAATGTTATACATTTTACGTAAACGAACTTTGAAATTGTTTTTTCTAAGTATTTTGTATTTCTCAGTATCTCAGTATTTTGTGAAGGTATGTAATAACTTACGGAATAATCATAACTGTATGTATTCTAATCACTTATAGTTTTTTGGTAGTTCTAATAATAAATAAATAAATATTACCGACCACTGGCAGCGTGGAATACTTTTGGAGATTTTTGAAAATTTGCGTACTGAGTCTTGTGTAGTGAGTGATAGCCTAGTAGTTAAGAATCTCGACCCCGCTATGATGGGTCGAGGTTCAAATCCCGGCACGCACCTCTATTTCTCGAAATATTTTCTCTTAAAAAATTTCGAAATTGGTGAAGGAAAACATCGTGAGGACACCTGCATGCCTGAGAGCTTTCTATAACGTTCTCAAAGACGTGTGAAGTCCGCCAATCCGCAATTGGCCAGCGTGGTGGATTATGTCCTAAACCCTCTCATCTCTCAGAGGAGACCCGTGCCCAGCTGTGGGGCGATAACTGGTTGATGATGAGTATTGTCAAACCGAAAGGATTTTAATTTGAACAACTACGTATGGTTTTGTTCGTGCCAAAAAGTATCACGTCTTCGGATGTCCACGGCTGGACATGGGGATCCCCTGATTGACGCCACTCTATCTGTTCTTTTGACTCCAGCGGTTTTCCGCTGACTTCCTCAGACAACGGGTTCACGTGTTGTCGCCTTTCGAGATCTCCCTTCTGCATCTGTCGGTCTTTCGAACAGACTTTCCATAATCTTCTGAAAGGCATGTGAAGTTCGCCAATCAGCACTTGGCCAGCGTGGTGGACCATGGCTTAAACCCTCTCATCACTGAGAGGAGACGTGCCCAGCAGTGGTACGATAATGGGTTGGCGATGAATTACAAATTACAAAATTTTGGCTTTTATTGATCCGGTAGTGGTAGAGTCTTATGTCGAAGGCTCGCCTGCGGCAGCACCACAGTAGCACGTATTTCTACCGTAAAGCAGCAGGGTGAGAACTGCTGTGTTTCGGTTTGAAGGATGTGGTTAGGCAGAAGACACCGGGCAAAAGGACTTAGCACTCATGAGTAGCAGCGCATCCACGTACGGCCTCAGGTGGACCTCGATGTGGATGTCTTCGATGTGGATGTCCATGGGCTGCAGTGACCACTGAACGTCAGGTGGCCTGCATGCTCGTTTGCTACTCTGTTTATATAAGAAAGATAGAAACTTACATCTCTGCACGTTGGTCGCCTGCGAGATGACCAGCAAGGCAGCGAGGACCAGGAGCTTGTACATTTTGTTTGCGGATACGAGGAATGTGCGATGCGATGAGTATTGTATCGGTATTTAAACGATTTGTTATCTGTTTATCCCTAATTAGAAGCTAATCTATATCATGAACATCTGTGGGACTCAACAATATCACTGTTTTAATTTTATTACTGTTACAGAAAACGCGCACGGTAACAATAATCAGAATCTGATAATTTGATAGTGGTACGAGTAGAGTCTAATGTCAAAGACTCGCCTGCGGCGGCACTATTTCTGCCGTAAAGCAGCAATGCGAGAACTGCTGTGTTTGAAGGGTGTGGTTAGGCAGAAGACACCGGACAAGAGGCAAGGACTTAGTCCTCGTGAGTAGCAACGCATCCACATACGACATCAGATAGGAGTTTCGTCCTATTTGAGGTTTTATGTGGATGTCCATGGGCTGCAGTGAGCACTTAACATCAGGTGGCCTGCATGCTCGTTTGCTATTCTTTTAAGATAAAAAAAAATATTACCTCAGGACCTCAGATAGGACTTTTGTTCTAGTTGAGGCTTGATGTGGATGTCCATGGGCTGCAGTGACCACTTGACATCAGTTGGCTTGCATTGCCGTTTGCTATTCCGTTAATTAAAAAAAGGATCGAGTCGAAGGTACTTTGTAAGCGATGGGGAGTGATTTGAGGGCAACACAAATTTTGGCAAAACAGACTGGACTGCAGAAAGCACAAATACAGACTGAATCAGTGGTTCGAGAGCGAAATTTTTCTAAAACTAATTTTAAATTGTAACAACATTACTGTCATAATGTTTTCCTTTTTTGCCGTCTATTTCCAACCTCCACCGTTTATTAATTCTGTCCAAATAGTAGTTTGCATAGTAGTATAAAAAATGGCGCTACCAGGTACGTATATTAATTATATTCCAAAGGCTCGCGCCACCGCTGCACCTTTTCTACCGTAAAGCAGCAGTGTGAGAACTGTTATTCGGTTTGAAGGGTGTCGTTACGCAGACATTGAACAGGAGGAATTCCAACTTAGTCTCCTGAGGAACTGCTTTTGACTCTTTTATACTTACAAGAGGTAGAACAACTTCCGTTCCTTTTGAGGAGCAAAATCTTTTTTTAAAGTCTCATTTGTGGTATCATGTTTTTTTTTCTTTATTTATTGGGCTTCTGAATGACACCAATATTAGTGGGGGTACACAAGGGTCCTAAGGGCTAATAAAGCTTGAAAGTTATTTTCGCAGAGGTGAGATTTTTTCAATGACGACTTTATTTTGATGGTGGTAGAGTCTTATGTCAAAGACTCGCCTGCGGCGGCACCATCGCTGCGTCTATTTCTGCCGTAAAGCAGCAGTGTGAGAACTGCTGTGTTTCGGTTTGAAGGATATGGTTAGGCAGAGGATACCGGACAAGAGGCATTCCAACTTAGTCCTCATGAGTAGCAACGCATCTACATGCGACCTCAGATAGGAATTTCGTCCTAGTTGAGGTTTTATGTGAATGTCCATGGACCACAGCAGTCCATGGACATTCCACTTAACTTCACTTAACATCAGATGGCCTGCATGCTCGTTTGCTATTCTTTTAAGATAAAAAAAAGACAGGAGCAAAAAAGAAAAAAAGTTCATTTGATAAGCAGAGGCCTTAATGTGGACCAACGCCGTAGATTGCGAAAGCGTGCCCCTGCTCCCGTCACGTGGCGTACAGAGGAACACCCCGGGGATTACGGTAGTAGTCCGACGTAGCCTTCTGTCGCTCCCGCATTGGAAGAGTATCCATGATTTATCTCCCCTCGAAAAATAAAGTACCACATTCACGACGAAATATTTCAACTTAGCGAGCTCAACATTTCGCTTTAAATCTCAATCCTGTCTAGAAAACAGCAATATTTACTGCCGCAATTCCGCTAACACAAGATGAATTCCCGCCTTCAAAGTAAAGCGACATTTAACTCACGAGAGAATTGTCTCATTTAGACTTGCCCGTTTTTTACTGTACATGTCATTTAAACCGAATAACCAATTTATCGAGTGTTAAACATCTCGAATACCAGTGGGTCGAGATTCAAACACCGGCGTGCACCTCTATTTCTCGAAATATTGTCTGTTCTAAATTTTCGAAATCATGTACGTATTATGAATTAATTATCACTAGCTTAAACGGTGAAGGAAAACATCGTGAAGAAACCTGCACGCCTGAGGGTTCTCCATAACGTTTTCAAAGGCATGTGAAGTCCGCCAATCCACACTTGGCCAACGTAGTGGACTATGGCCTAAACTCTCTCACATGCGAGAGAAAATCCGTGTGGGTTCCGAATCCGAAAACAATATGGGTTGATAAATAAAAACCCCCTTTAGCGCTAGAAGAGAGGTTCGCAATAATCTTCTGCGGGGCCACAAAAAACCTCCGTTTAACCTTTGTGCAATGGATTTTCACAATTCTACGCTTGTAGTGAAAGCAACGCAATGAATTTGTAATGAGAATCTGAATAGGAGACATTTAAACTTAGTTCTCAGGATTAGCAACGTATCCACATACAACCTCAGATAGGACTTCCGTCCTATCGTAGTTGAGGTTTGATGGGCTGCAGCTACCACTAACATCATGTGGCCTGCATGGTCGTTTGCTATTCTGATATTATTTATATTGAAAAAACGGAAATCAAAGATTTTTTTTAATGTACACTTCAAGAGAAAATATTCTCTTGAACGGACGTCACGATCATAAAGGTCGCATAGCCGCCGGCGCGAGGTAACGGCATCACAATAAAATGGGTTAACAGCTGGAAGTTACCAGCTTTTAGAAATTTAAATACTAGCATAAAAAATCTACGTAATAACATTTTTTAACAAATGATTTTTTTCACAAATTTATTACACTGAATACAATAAACAACGCTTCACACTTGACCACTGCGCCAAACCGTTCTTAAAAATGTACATATATATAAATTTTTGTTTTACACATATAATATGTACTATAAGTATGTGTCTAAATACTGTAACCATATAGTTATAACATTAAAAAGTTGTACATAATATATGGATGATTACCGGTATGCAGCACGGTTCGATTCGAAAAAATAATATTTTGAAATTTATATAAAACACACGGATGCTAAACTCAGTAGCTCATTAACTGTCGTACTGAGCGGTGGCGAAGTACATAACAAGCTTAACAAGGCAATCGGAGATTCAGCGCTCTTGTACTATAATAGCTGAATGCAGTCTAGCAATAAAATCATAAACTTGTATGTATCTAACGTAGTCAAACTAGTATTTTTTTTTTTCACGTGGGGAAATCCATGTCATGGATACCCTTATGTTCTCAAGGGTATGCGAAGTCCGCCAAGCCGTACTTGGCCAGTGTGGTGGAGAGAGCATCTCATCTTAGAGAGGAGATATGTAACCAGTAGTGGGAAATAATGTGTTGATGATGATACTTCGCTGATGTTATAAAGAAAATTAACGTAGTCTCAAAGTATTTTAAGAGCGGAGACACAATCAATTCCGAGATGAGCACAAAAGATTTGTCGCGTACCGTTGCTGCTGATAAAAGGCTCTGCCATCGGATTAACCTGGGACTACTCTAAATTGTTATCAACGAAAGTGCTACATAAACGGTCGGCGCACACACTAGGGCCCACCCTAAACCTAAAAGATCATTGGGTCATCGTGTTTCGAACGAACGCAGTTCATCACGCCAAGTGCAAGTCATATTACCTTGCTAGACTGCTCTGGCATAATCAGAGATCTGATAATAACATGATTTATTTAATACTTAACGAGAGACTTTGATATAGTTTAAATTAATTTAAAAAAAGTAGAAATGATCTTATAAATGTTTAAAGTAAGTTTAGTGTCCACGCACACGTTTTTATGAATATGGCAAAAGTTTATATGTGTCTATACCCTCAATTTATTCTATATGCACCTTACACAAGTGCTTAATTACTTTATCACTTTGAGCTTTCGAAATTGATAATCTTATTAATATGGTTTCTCAATGCGACTCGGATGCGGCGCATGTTACATTTATTTTATTTGCTACCTGTGCGTCCAACTTCTTCGTCCTCGTGGATTTAGAACATAAAAATGTAAGGAAAACATTTCGTGGGAACTGTTTGTTACTGCGAGATAAAAGGTATTTTATGTAAATCCAGGACATAGTTTATGTGTGTTGCCGTTCAACCATATGGGCGTAATGGTTAAGGATATTAAAGCCTTATTCTATGCATGCTTAAGTAGGCGACTCTATGCATGCTACATATTTAAACTATGTACTCGTATCATCACATAAAATGACTTTTCTGTACCGACCAGTTAGTGTGCGCGGGCCATAAGTCCAATCTAGACGTTATGTAAAGATTTAACTTGAAATTATTTTTCGAGTATTCGTATTGTCTCAGAGGATTTCACGCTTTAATCTTGGACTAGGCAGATATAAAAGATACGTATAAACAAAACAGTCAATTTATTTATTTCACGCTGCTTTGAATTTTGATAGCTGATAAGTATGGAGGATTTTTTATGAATGATTTTTTTATTCAGAAGTAATGGTAATTTAAATTCATCATTCAATTTTCAACTCCGCTGGGAATCGAAGTCTTGAACTGCACATCGACGTGCTATGCGATCATCAATTACCTACTTATTTAAAATTATATGATTTTTACCTTTCCTATTTATTCCGATACCTTAGAGGTAATAGGTATGACGTGCAAATAGTTATTGGGTAAATCGTGGTCAATAGGTATTACGTGAATAGGAACGAGTTACCTATTCGTACCTACTCAAAAAAAATTGCTTATAGCGTTTAGACTGTATAATGCGGCGTGATTGTAAATATTAACTAATATAGGCATTTTCTATTGTAGATATTAGATACAACATATGACTTTTAAACGTACACTGACTTTTAAACAATACATTTAAAAAAACACGATTTTTTTAAAATTTAAAACCTACGTTGGCTTTTATAAAATTACATATTATGTAATACAATCTTTGCCTAATTTTATCTTTTGTTAATGGCGCATAAAAAGCAAATAAAACAACTAATCTGAATTACAATTCGCTATCATGCCCAAAGTTTAATTTCATAGCGATTAATTTTCATGAGTGCAATAAAGGACTGAATGGCACGATACTTCACTGCGACATACATACGTAATTCAAAATATGCATTAAAACGCAATAGAGCCACCGTGGAGAGCTTTGAATATTAAACACATAATCACAATTTGAGGGACGTTCACAAAATGACAAATCACATATAGCAGCATTGTGGGGTGAACGACACACGTACAGTGTACACACAGTGGTGTAGCAACAGTGGCTGGGCATAAGTTTCTCCCCGGAACTGCGTGAAGCCTGGAGCATGCTTCACCACGCTACTTTGATTAGTTATTGGAGATTAATGTCGTGTCAATGGCCAACCCAAGTGACTTATACGTATACGGGATACATCGTTTGTATTTTTCAACAAACAAACCAGCAAAAAACTAATATTTTAATATCAAAATACTTATTTATTAGCGGCATTTCGGTGCGCTACCATGTGATATAAATACGTAGTAATCAAATATTTTTTACAAATTTCATGTCAAAAAAAAACATTCCTGTCTTAAAGAGTAATTTTAAGAAAAATTTCCCCTATAACTTCAACGAGTACAAATTGTGAATGTTTAACGGCAGCGATAAATTTCAGAAACTCAAGCTTGTACCGAGTACGTACTTATTTCTAACGTTAAAATGCAAAACATAACCACGACTTAGTGCAACGATTTCGTAGAGCACCGTTTTTACGACAACAATTTTCCTTTCAAGCGGGGAATGCTGGTTTAAGTCCCAAAAACTACATACGAAACCACGTTATTTACAGTTAGCGCGGCCGCGATTCTACTAAAGTGAGATAAACGATCTTAACAGCGTCAGTCTATTCACAAAAGTATGTAAAGATAAAATATGATTTTGAACACTGCATGGTATGATATTATTATTAAATTAACAGAATAGCAAACGCGCATTCAGGCCACCTGACGTTTAGTGGACACTGCAGCCACTAGGACCGAAGTCCTATCTGAGGTTGTATGTGGATGCATTGCTACTCCTGAGTACTAAGTTGGAATACCTCCTTTCCAGTGTCTTCTGCCTAACCACACCCTTCAAACCGAAACACAGCAGCTCTCACACTGCTGCTACTAGAAATAGGAGTAGCGGTGGTGCCAACATAAGACTCTTACGCCATAAATAAACAATAATACATTTAAATCAATTATTAACCGAACATGTTTGTATACGAACCACATAAAGGTAAGGCTTAAAACAATGCCCTAGAGCTCTTCCCGAAGTACGTACCTCCTTGATAGTTGATCGTACTAACAAGAAAATCGCTCATTTTCCATCGCTGCTACTCGCAGTGACAAGACAAAGGGTTTACTTGATAGGAAGCATACATTTCATTTGTAATTCAAACTATGCATTGAAATTCAAAAGCGCTTCCGCCAGGACTCCAGAATAATGAGTCCATATTTTGACGTAACAAAGTAACAAAGGTTGTTTGTCAGCTCTTGTGAAGCACGAAGTGCTGTTTTTGTTCGCTTTCTTTACATAACAAACTAAACTCGACAAAAGCTTTTCAAGGAAATGTTTTCATTATATTTATAACGAGTTTTTAGTTTTTTCCGTTCGTCTATGTTAAATACTAATTTTATTAAAAAAAAAAAATATTCCCTACTTTGGGTACGGTAGTTCACCCACCCGTCCAGGTTAGCGCAGTAATAAATAATTGAACAATATAGGATTTATATTTTACATCAAATCGATTAGATTGAACGATTTGGAATTGTTTTTTTTCATTGTTTTGATGTCATGTCTATGGGCTGTAGTGACCACTTCATATCAGGTGGCCTGTTCCTGCTATTCACATTTGCTACTCCTTTGCCATTTTTTTTCAAAATCTATTCCTTCATAAAATTTAAATACGTGCATAAAGTAAATATTTTTTTTTAATCCTGAGTAATTTCAATAATTTATTCTTGCATATCCAATTGTTACAGATATTTTTATAATTCATTTTCAATCGATAACATGCTTCATATCGTTATCTAACTCAAGATATTTTACATGATGTTGTCACTTATAATTATACCGGCAATAACCTAAAACACACAGATTTCGTTGTCCAGAAG
>DWKW01002632.1:0-10820 GCA_018250115.1 Doberes anticus
TGAATCGCGGTCTAATTTTTGTTTAATTTATTAGTTCAATATTTAGTAAAAGTCTTATAGTGTGAAATTGTTATTTTCTTTGAATTAAAATATTTAGGTTGTGAAGTGTTTCTTTTTAAAAATATAAAATCCTGATAAATATCCAAGAGTATATTATATCAATGACTAAAGTGAAATAAATAAAAAAAAATTAAGTACTCTTTATACTAAATCTAAATTACAATATGTCATCATCGATCCATTTTTTTACATTGTTGGGCACGGGTCTCCACGGGTCATTACACTCTACCGTCAACCACTACCCCTAACTCCAATAGCGCGAAAATACGATCACCCCCACGACAGCCCTCAGAGTTTTAGCATACAAATGTGGTAGCGGCTCATTTGCAGGGCCTGATGCCTTTCCACTTGAATATAGGGAATGATTATTGCCGCAAATAAACTGCTTATCTCGAATACGATCGCGTTAGTTCCTTGAGACGCTTAGTCGAATTTCGAAGATCTCATTTGGAACTGATTTAGTTAAATAGGTATTTACGTGTCGCGTTAATACGGGCGCCGTCTCCGGGGGCCACGTGTCTCAAATAGAGACGCGTAAATTATGTCTTTATTTAATTAAATTATTTAATTATATTAAGTTTCGTCAATTTGCTGGCGTATTGCGCGGTGGTCATCATGTCCGTCTGCCGTTCGGAGGGACCAGGGTTCAATCGAGAAATCGGGATATACATTCGAATAATACTTTGATTTCTGTACCTGTTTATGTGCTTGTTTCTCTGTGTGGCCATGGCAATCGCAGTGCCCCACACTAGGGGCGTGAAGCGTTGTTTATTAAAATATATACCAGATGTAAGCCTGCTAGTGCCTATAGTACTATATTGCTACTAGGGATTGCACTCAGGCCTCATTGAAATCCAGCCGAATCCGAATTTCCATCAATACCGGTACCGATTCACCGGATCCGCTAAGGGTATAAGGATGACGGATCTTCCGGATTACCGGATCCGGTTTTCCGGATTGCAATTCCTAATTGCTATCCATTTTTGTACCACATATCCATTTTGGATAACTCTCACTCACACAAGTTTCCTCACGATGTTTTCCTTCACCCTTAAAGCAAGTTATAATTAATTTCTAATACTCACATAATTTCGAAACTATCTCTTAAGGTTGACTTACAGTATTTTAACTTTCGCATATGAATAAAAATTGAATTATTTACGAAGCTATTTTGATCTAAAAGCCATCAATCCTTTACTCGACAGTATTTTTCATTTCTCTGATTTAGAAGCTTGTTAATTTAGAAGTTTTCACAGCTCTAAGGGACCGTAGATCTAAAATTGTAAATATATATTTGATTTGACATTCATTTCAATGTAATAGCGCGGAGCCTGGAGCATTCCTGAGAAAAAGGATCTTAAGAGACAGATGGACGGACAGACAACTAAGATCCTACACGAGTTTCATTATTTCCTTTTGAGGTCCGGAACCCTAAATCAAATTACATTTTACAAACAGCGCTTCCAAGTAATTACTAGTTCTCTAACCGCTAATCTCCAAGGTTAGAAGTTCTACTTAGTTGTAGTACTATAGATGTTACATTACCAAATAATCCGGATTGTTCTAGACTATGTAAAGGTATCTAGAATATTCCATCAATATTAAATTTCAATACGTATTATCACGTACGCGATGTATAACCAGAATAATTGAACCTGAAGGAATCTGCATATGCTAAGCACGTGGAATATCGAGATGTTGAACACGTACGTGAATATTGTCTACGACTGGTGTTGCCAGCAATTTTGTTATAGTAGGACGCCCCTGGAATATTGTATTCCAATTCGCTTACCGGAAGGCGAATTAAAGAATTGTATTTGATCGTGTATCTGCATATTCCTACCGGTTCAGAAAGCTTTATTTAAACGTAAAAAAATTTAAGTATACACCAAACCAAAACTACGAAGAAGCTAGAATTTTTGTCTTGTCCATGAAGCCAATTTAACAATAACATTCGTCCGATTAGTTATAATAATAAATCTATTAAAGTCTCGCTGCTGGGCACGGTCCTCTCAAAGATGAGAAGGTTTATGCCAATGTCCACCATGATGGGCAAGTGTGGAGTAGCTGACTTCAAATGCCTTTGAGAACACGGGGAAATCTTAGGCATGCAAGTTTCCTCACGATGTTTTCCTTTACCATTAAATTAACCTAATCGCTGTACCGTAAGTAGACACAATATTAAAACAATGGGCATGAATCATATATGATTCATCGGACAGGGAACCTGTTAAGTTATAATACGCACATAAATTGAAAATTTTAAGTGCCTGCCGTGATTTGAACCTCTCAGCGGCCATCATAAATCGCAAAAGTTTTAACTAATTTCTTTACCAATAAACGTTCAAATTTAATCTTGGATTTAGATCCAAACAAGCTTTTCAAAGGTTTATAAATCGAATAGTTAGCCTTCGTTCAGTGGTTATGAATCTCGACTTCAAGCTGCGGTGGGTCGGGCTTCAATGGAACAGAACTAAAATTTTTCGAAATTATTACTTATAATTATTTCTGATTTATGTGCGTTAGTGAGTGATAGCCTAGTGGTTAAGCATCTCGACCCCGCTACGTTGGGCCGAGGTTCCAATCCCCGGCACGCACCTCTGTTCCTCGAAAATTCTTTTCAAAGTTTTCGAAATTATGTGCATATTATTAACTAATTATAACTCGCTTTAACGGTGAAGGAAAACATCGTGAGGAAACTTGTAAGCCTGAGAGTTCTCCATAACGTTCTCAAAGACATGTGGAGTCAGCTAATCCGCACTTGGCCAGCGTGGTGGACTATTGCCTATACTCTCTCATCTCTGAGAGACCCGTGCCCAGCAGTGGGACAATAATGGGTTGATGATGATGTGCGTATTAGAAATTAACTATCACATGCTTATATCGAAGGCTCGCCTGTAGCAGGCCCCGTCCCTACATCAGTGTCTGCGGTCAAGCTTCAGCGCTGATGTATTTCGGTTCGATGGGTGTGATTAAGCGGAATACACTGGACTGGAATGCCTCCTGCATTCCAACTTAGTTCGTATGAGTGGCAATGCATCCACGTAGTCCTCGAGTAGGACGTCAATGCTATTTGAGGTTGGATGTGGTACATCCACGTACGACCTCGGGTAGGACTTCGATGCTATTTGAGGTTGGATGTGGTACATCCACGTACGACCTCGGTAGGACTTTGATCATTTTTTTATATATATTACCAGAATAGCAAACGAGCATGCAGGCCACCTGATGTTAAATGGTCTCTGCAGCCCATGGTCATCCACACCTGAGGTTGTGTGTGGATGCGTTACTGCTCCTGAGGACTACGTTGGAATGCCTCCCGTCCAGTGTCGTCTGCCTGACACCCTTCAAACCAAAACACAGCAGTTCTCACACGGCAAAAACAGGTGCAGCGGTAGTGCCGCCACAGGCTACCCTTCGACATAAGACTCTATCACCAACAAAATGCTATTTGAGGTTGGATATGGATGTATATGAACTGCAGTGACCACTTAAAAACCTTAGTGTGGCTCGTTGACTACCGTTGACCGTTAATATAAAACACGGTCTTTTTGGAACTGATAGCTGCCAGCATTCGTTCTTCTGAATCACAATTTTGGAGACTTCCTATGTTTCGTACATTTAAAAATGGTAATGCATGTTCATTTGGAAACAATTAATCTTCAGGTTTCACGTCTGAAATAACAGAGTTAATTAAATGCGGTTTCAATAAATTACCGCGGCTCGCTACAATATGGCCATTTAAATCCGAATTTGTAGGACTCTTTGTTGATTGTATACAAAATTTGATTATTAACGACCTGTGGTTGGATTCGGAAATAACCGGATATTGCGGTTTATTAATAAGACGAGATAATTTTGATGTTATTGTTTTTAATGTTCAATCCTTTATATCGTGTTCCGATAAGCAAAATTATTATATGAACAGATCAATGCCCGTGGCTGGGCATGAGTCTTCTGTCACAGATAAGGGCTAAGGCGTTAGTCCATCACGCCAGCCAAATGCATATCTAAAGATTTCACATACCCTTTATAATTTTGGAGAACACCCCGGAGTGCAGTTTTCCGGAAGATGTATGTATGTACGTACGAGTACTTCCCTTCGCCGTTAAAATTAGTGTTCATTTATATCTAATAAGCACATTACTCAATGTGCTTTTTTATGAACAGAATAACAAACGAGTATGCAGGCTACCTGATGTTAAGTGGTCGCTGCAGCCAATTGACATCCACATTAAACCTCAACTAGGATTAAAGTCCTATCTGACATCGTATGTGGATGCGTTGCTACTCCTGAGGACTAAATAGAAATACCTCCTGTCGTATGACTTCTGCCGAACCACACCCTATAAAACTAATCAGAGCAGTGCTCACACTGCTGCTTTACGGCGGAATTTGGCACAACCACCACTGCACCATCGTGCCGACGTAGGCGAGCTTTCGTCATAAGACTTTTCAACAGTACATATCACCGTACCACCATGCGGAAATACGAATGTTTGAGGCAGGCGAGCTTTAGGTATAAAACTCGACCTGTATACTAAATTATAAGTAGTTTCAAACTTTTGAGCAAATAATGAAGTTAAAGTACAAAAGGTTTTGGAATTACCCCACGCCTCGTTCTACGATAATCTGCGGATCTGAAGCAGATACTTCGTATCTTATACGGCTCTCGCAAATCCTCAAGATTATTGCTCAGGTTGAAGTTCTGACCCAGTTGCGAAATCCGTTAAATCTGAGCGCGGCTTGTTTTATAAAACGAATCCGGACAAGTAATATACCGACTTCTGTTGCGTTTTCTCAATAAATAACGTAGCCCATTCATAGCCCCACAGTAGAATTTAACCTGTGTAGTGGGTGCTACGAACTAGATTTCCTTGAATAAATGATGGAAACTGTGAAAAATACTGCGATAATCACTTGCCATGATGTGTATTTTCGTCACTAAAAGGTGATGAGAGCTCCAAGGAACTGTCCGAGCTAATGCCAATCGATGCTATCGCCACCATACACCAGCCGTCGAAGACTGAGATTCCAGTTACAGCGTGGCTCTCCACATAACGATAGTTTTTTCCGCGCATTTATAAATGATAAAATCTTCCTCCTGAGGCATTCTAGAAGAAACATGACATGAGTCTCTTCAAAAATGGTTCTAAAAGAGATCTTCTCAGAACTCGGGAACGCAATGGCGATTTGTTCGCTTTTACTCGTGCCCACAGGAGACAGTGACAACTCAACATCAAATCTGTCTACGTTAGCGTCTGCCTGTTCGCTAACTATAAACTAACCTAGTTTATAAAAGAAATAGGCTCGATTATAGCGCCAAACGGAAAGGTAGATTTTTTAAATTATTGTTATTATTATTGGTTTTATTAAAAGCTTTACGGACTAAGTCCGATTCATTTCTCAAACATTTAGCATTACTCTCCTGCCGGTCTGTCCTTCCATACCACCAGGCTGTTAAGGAGGATCAGTGCTCTGACCACGGTAGATTATTTTACAAGGATAAGCCTGCCTAAGAATTTTGGTATTGCGTACAATTTGTGACAGATAATTATCCGGGATGTTCAGTTCCATCAGTTCCGGTAGAGATGGATTGCACATTTAAACCCTTAGCAGTTGTACAAAGTAATCCATCAAGGAGAAGTTGCGGGGCAGTTCCAATGTTTTATATCCTAGCATCCCTAATAAGAAATTACTTGGATATTTCACGACCCATATGACGGTATCGTCAACATGAGGTCAGCCGTTCGGAGGGTCTTGAATTCGATTCCCAGCGGGTTAGAAATTTGACTGATGGATTTAGATTTCTGTACCTGGTCTGAGTGTTTGCGTGCTTGTTTCTGTGTGTGTCCGTGGCACCATCCTGGAAATCCTACTGTGGGGCTGTGAACAGTTTTATTCTATGATTGTCAATGTCTTGTCAGTGTGAAATAAATCCTACTCTATCTATCTATAAAAAATGGTACCGTTCTGAATATGTAGTACTTCATACTGAAATGTAGTGTCGAAAGTACAGTTAGCAAGATCGGATGTGGATGGGTTTCCTACTGTTTAAGTAACACCACATGACCTGCGCGCTCGTCTGCTGCTCCTTTAATACACTTCCAAAAAAAACTTCCACTAAGGTTTTCGTGTTCTCTAATAAAGAACGGCCCGCGTAAGTACTAAGTGGAGCAATAAGAAATAACTGTTTCGCGCCATTTTTCCTTCCAATATGGCCGCTTAATAGACCGTGTGCTGTAATAGGCCATCACATTTGTTTTTAGAAAGCTACATTATTATAAATTGGGCTACGTGCTTCGAAACAAACTCTTATACATGTCACGTAATAAACGTTTTGTGGAACCTTTAACGATATTAGGTTTTGTTCGATTCGATGAATCTTTATTTTGATAATTATGGGTTGATGATGATGATTATGATGATAAAGGTACAAATTATTGCACGAGATTACGTAGTTGCAGGAGGTTTTTGAGGTGACTTAAATATATCTCAACGGATGGATGAGAAGTTTAAATTTGAAATCCGCCAATCCTTGAGCACGGCCTAAAATCTACTTACAGGGCTACCCCTATAAGTACGTACAGATGACACGAACACAAATACAAAAAATAAGTAAACATATGGGAAAAGAAAATATCATAAAGCGATATATAAATATGATAACGTGTGATAATGTGTAACACAATGACATAAATGTGGGTTAATGATCAAAAACTTGTCCAGCCAATTGTTTAGAGCAATTTTGTACACTTGAAGCGGTTCAACATTTCCACGTCGCCACTCTTTAAGCTTTCATCAATCTGCGGTTCGGAACAGCTCTTTGAAAGCTCACCAAAACGCGGATTCCATTTCCGTTGCTCAGATGCGGATGAAACAAAATCACTCGCTTTGTAGATGCGGTTGCATTATCAAAATTAACGTGCCGTCTGTCTGTTCACAGTCGAAATCATTCCGGGCTTTGAAACGGACGGATAACAATAAACTATACGTTCAATTTAAATAATTAACATCAGGTGCCCTGCATGGTCGTTTGCTATTCTATTACGATTAAAAAAAAGTGTCTCCATTAGGCCTTAGTGTCAAACTGACATTGTGTAAAAAAACAGATATCTTTGTAAACTGCAATCCATCCACGGATATTATCTGTGACGTTGTATAGAAACGTAGAGCGCGTCTTCCTGTGGATCTGGAGTTTTATCGGTTGAACGGCGCTTCCGGCGTGCATCCGCTTTAGAACCGGTACAGTTTCGGATCGGATGTGCGCCGTATTGAGTTCTAGTTGGTTGCAGTTTGAACTTTAGCAAAGTTTAATATAGATATTCTTCTACTTTGTCTATTTTAAAACTTTAATTGGCCTAGTCAGAGCGATACATTTTCATGATAACCAGCGTAAAAGTACTAGAATCTAACAATGTTAGAGCATTTCAAAGATTTCAATAAACCTTTTTTTTATCAGAAAGATTATTATTCCAGGCGACGGACTATATATCTGGGATATTTATACAGCCTTATCATTATACTTTTTTTGTTATTTGAATTTTTTAGTTCGTCTAATGGTAGAGTCTTATGTCGAATGTCGTCTGCAGCGGCACCATGCTGTGATTTGCTTTGCTTTGTATGCAAAACACACAGAATAGGAGGCGTTCCAGCTTAGCCCTCTGGAGTAGTAACTCATAGGATATTCGCACTCATAGCCCCAAACAAGGATACCATGACGTGTATGTCGTATGACCAGGTACAGTTTATATTCAACATTAAAATTTCTGCTCAGCAGAGATCGAACCCAGGACCCTTTGAACGGCAGACCGTCACGTCGACCACAACGCCATACGGGTCGTCAAATACAATAACTTCGAGAACAATAGCGGAGACACAAACAAATATTTCCGTTCGCATCAAAGACTCCTTTGTATTCGAAGATAAAAATTTAAATGTAGCCAGCCCATATTCAAATGTCGGGATACATAATAATAACGTTTCACACTCATAGCCCCACAGTGGGATTTAACCAGTGTCGTGGGTGCCAAAGACAAGCACACAAACACCCAGACCAGGTAGAGAAATCTAAATTCATAATTAAAATTTCTGCCTCGCTGGGAATCGAACCCAGGACCCTCAGAACGGTAGACCACACGTTGACCACGGCGCCATACGGGTCGTCATAAAAACAAAGTGAGTCTAATTTCGGGTTAGAATTGATAAAGCGTATTCGAAGTTGTATGAGACACATTAGGCGAGGATGAGGGAACTTTGTCCGCAGTTTCTTTACGCGAAGAGCTTGAAATGCCGTGAATTTGCCGAAACATGACTCCGGTATTGCGGACTTTATTAGGCCAATGATACACGTGCTTCGTGGCGTTTTTGATATAGTATAGTATTTGTTTAAAAATTAATGTACACACAAAACAACAGAAAGGAAAAATGGCATACAAAGAAGAAATGGTAGGTATAATATACATAACGAATGGTAGGTAATAATAATATAATATACTACATGCAATAATATACTTACGTTAATGATAAATATAGGGATGAAACAATTTTATTTTGATAAGGAAAGATAATATTCCTTAACTCGCTATAGTAATGAGTTTTGATGGTGGTTGAATCTTATGTCGCCAGCTTGCCTGCGGCGGCAACACCGCTCCACCTGTTTCTGCCGTGAAGCAGCACTGTGACCACTTACATGTTGCGGTGTGATTAGGCAGAATGCACTGGACATGAGGCATACTAATTTACACCTCAGGAGTAGCGACGCATCCGCGTACGACCTCTATTAGGACTTCAGACCTATCTATCGACAGAGAAATTTTATGAAGATAAAAAAATGCCTTTTGCATGTCATTGTTTGGACAAGTATTTATATTTCACGATCATATTTTTTCAAAAAGAAAATAATATAACCGACTGACTGAACATTTGTCTATTTGTCGCTTAAAATAATGAATAACTTTTGTCCCGTATGCGTTCCAAAAACATTCATATTAATTAATTTTTTACCGATACTATTGTTGTCACAAACTGAATTTCTCAGAGCGAAACCGCTAGTACATAATACAGTTGCTATTTCAAACGTTGCGAGCTGTAGCAAATGTGTATTAAACTTTACAATCCGCACCTATAATTAAGAAACTTCGAGATACAAGAAAACGAGGGTATATTAGATTAAATATTAAGTAGATGTTAATTTCAAGAGCAAATTAACGGAGTTGATTGCGACATTTCGTAACAATGCCAACATCGGTTTGTTTTCATATTTTTTTAACGACGTTCTCTTTTCAAATAAAATTTAGATTGTATCATGATGGTAGAGTCTCATATCGAAGGCTCGCCTTTTCTACATTAACATAATTACAAACGGACATGCAGGCCACCTGATGTTAAGTCGTCACTGCAGCCCATGGATATCCATATCAAACCTCAATTAGGACAGAAGTCACAACTTGTATGTGGATGCGTTGCTGCTCCTGAAGACTAACTTTTAATGCCTTCTGACCAGCTTCTTTTGCCTTACTACACCCTTCAAACCGAGACACAGCAGTTCACACGCTGCAGCTTTACCGCAGGCGATCCACATAAGACTCTACCACCAATAACCACTGCACGTATTTCCTCCGTAAAGATCTGTGTGAGCACTGCTGTGTCTCGTTCGTAGGATGAACTGAACAGGAGGTATTCTGAGTCCTGAGAAGAAGCAGTGCCTTCAGAAAAACCTTAGATGAACCCTAAAAGGGTCGATTTTCCTAAATAATTTACATAGTAATTTCCTTCACAACTTTTACTCTCTTTACAGAACCTACCAGCTACATTTAAAGTTCGACAAACCCATTTATTTTATTTTATGAAATGATTTATTTTATGAAATGAATAAATAATTGTTTGATTTTAAACCGATTAAACCGATTTAAAATTGAAGATGTAATGTATTTATGTAAATGGAAAATACATTCCCAAATTTTACAACCTTAAATTATTGACGACCCGTACGGCACCGTAATCAACGTGCGGTCTGCCGTTCGGGAAGTCCTAGGTTCGATTCCCAGTGGGACAGAAATTTGAATGATGAATGTAAATTTCTGTACCTGATCTGGGTGTTAGTGTGTTTGTTTCTGTGTGTGTCCATGGTACCCCCGACACAGGTTAAACCTACTGTGGGGCTATGAGTTTGAAATATTATTTATTATACTATTACCTTTTTAGTATAAAAGTATAAAGAGAACTTACGTCTAATTTTATACATTGTTCGCTAAAAGGCGTAATTCAGTACACCCAAGGGCGCCTTAAATAACAATTCGACGTCCATTTTGAAACATAAAACATCGTACATTTTTGCGTCTATACATTTTATTAGTCCTAATCCACAGTGGATCCATGAGCAAGAATTGGCTTATCAAATTTTTTGTTGAATGTATGTGTGTGTTGTGTTATGGTTAAAGTTAACTAAACCATTTATCACTCTTAAAAAGAAGTCAAAACCCAATTTTAGGCTGATTACGGTATACACATATTAACCGTACATACGCGTAATTATGAATTAAAAAAATTGTTGTAATTTAAAAAAAAATAACCGTATATTCGTTTTTAAAAATGGAAAAAATAAAAAATTCGGGATCACTATTTCAATAACAGCAAAGGTTGGCGCAAAAGTTTTTTGAAACAATTCATAAATTCGATACCCATTTAAACTGTGTGAGATCGAACACTGCTTTCAAAATAGTGACCTAAAACTCCCAGAGAACCACCTACAATATTTC
>DWKW01002633.1:0-10819 GCA_018250115.1 Doberes anticus
GCGGTTTACATAACCAAGCTTCACGGTATGATCGTGTATGGTTGATTTTGATTGATTTAGCATTCCTGCTAATTGACGTAATGTCGAGCGAGGGTTGTTCTCGATTTCTGTTCTAATCATATCTTCGTCTGTGGTGGACGGCCTACCTGGGCGTTCTTGATCTTCCAGGTTGAAATTTCCAGCTTTAAACCGAGCAAACCACTTTCTCACAGTTCTTTCAGCTACAGCATCCTCGCCATAAACAGCGCATATCTTATTTGCCGCTTGTGTGGCATTTTTGCCCTTTCGAAAAAAGAAAAGCATTAAATGCCTATAATGCACTTTATTTGCCACCATATTCTAAGGCGTACAAAACTGATAAAAATTCACGAATTGTAACCAAACTTTTTTTCAAATATGACTGAAGCTATCTTTTTAAGAATATGTACACATGTCATTTGTTTTCAATAATTGTGATATATTCAGCCAGATCTCTCGCGCTACCTACCGATAATCGGCACGAACTTTCCGGACAACCCAATATAATATGCAATAAAGATCGAATACGTTTTTTATATTTTGATGTATATTATGACGATAACTTTCCATGTTCCTTATCATAGAGCTCGAGGTATAAACTTTTAAAATGTGTTTAACTTTTACTCACCAAACGCAATGCTATTCTTATAAGAACATTCTCATCCATGTTATCACTGTCCACAACATATGCCATTGGCATGTCCACACTCCTTAATTGCCATAATGTAGGTATGTTGACCTTATGACTGATGTAGGACATAACAAACTGATCCAGGGACTCAAAGTTGTGTCCACCTCGATAATACACACTGCCATCGTTTCCCTGAAGATGTAAAGGATGTAAAATATTACATATAATTTACCCACTGGCAGTTAGTCCCACTCGTGTTAGGATTCTCTTGCATAGTGCATGCATGGGCACAACACAAATGCCCAGACAGGTAAAGTAAGCAAATGAGTATGCACGCCATCTGATGTAAAATGGTCACTGCAGTCTACAGACAACCACATGCAACTCTCAAATAGGATCAAAGTACTGTTTGAGTAATACGTACACACGTACGTACACACAGTAATAAGCTCACCGCAAAACAGCACCAGTTACAGCAGAAATAGGTGGCTGTGGTGGTGACACTGAGAACGAACCCTCGACAGACTAGCATCATCAAAGCTAGATGTAAATTCAAGTAGCATAATGGCCACAATGAGTAGGTTTACTATGAAAAATGTTATGATGGTTGTAGAGTTTTATGTCGAAGATTCGTCTGCGGCGGCACCACTGCTGGTGGTGTTTCTGCCGTAAAGCAGCAATATGGCCAGTGCTGTGTTTCGGTTTGGAGAGTTAAGTTAGCCAGAAGATACTGGACAGGAGGCATTCGAATTTAGTCCTCAGGAGTAGCAACACATCCACATACCCACTTAATCAGATAGGACTTCTGTCTTAGTTGAGGTTTGATATGGATGTCCATGGGCTGCAGTGACCATTTAACATCAGGGTGATCAGTATACCTGTTTGCTATTCAGTTAATATAAGAAGAAAAAATAAGAATAAATGTAACAGATAAATCTTTTTTCTATAAGGGACCTAACAACAAAGCTTTAGTACATCTTTTAAGCAGCACTTATGTTTGATAGCTTGACTTGCTCTACACTCATACTCATGTCACATCATATGCAATGAAACGGTAGAATTTGTTCATTGAACATGCAAATGTCAAGAAATGTCAATGTGCTTTGAAAAAATATTTTTGCATTAGATAGCCTGTTTATTAAGAAAGATTCTTGGCCATTATACTAAATGTAATGAGCCAAAGGACATTTAGCACCAGTAAAACACCTAGTCAGCCTATAAAACTACTGGCGAAACAGTGGATCAAGTTAGTTTTGTACTAGTATACTCATCATTTAATCAACAACATTATCAGACTTCAGCAAATATAATTTTTATACTTACATTAGGATAAAATATCAGTGAAGGGTAGCTGGTAATTCTCATGGAGTTATAACAGAACGAATTGTGATACTTGCAATTAACAGCACCTACTTTTATCTGGGAATAAGAGATGATAATTAACTGCCATTGCATGTCTGCAATAAATTTTATTTTAAGTAATTGTGAAAATCAAATATTAAAATATAGAGTATTAACAAATGTTTCATTATCAAACACATGAATTGGTCTACTTACAATTCCTTTGTATACTTCAGCCAATTTTTTCCAATGATCAACTAAGCTTTGACATGGTGGGCAAAACGGTGAATAAAAGTTAATAAAATGAAGACCGTCAGATAAATAATTGTCTGAAAAAAAAAGTTTCACACATCAACAAATTTATCATTTTCTTGTTTTTGCAGTTTCTTTTCTAAAATTTCAATAAATTTTCAATAAAGTAACTAGCAATTAAAAATATGAAAGAAATTATAACTGAAATGAAATTAAAAATTGTTATTTTGACATAAGGTCACACACACAATTAATGAAACTTCTACTAGATAAATAAGAATAACAAAAAGGTCACTTCAAAACATCTGTGTGTAAGAGGAAACATACTATGCATGTACTCAGTAGACAGAAATAGAGTTAACAAATAGTGGGTGTTCATAGCAAATGAGATAGCTTATCAAGCACACTAATCATCACTTACAGAAGCTGCTGCTGGTCACAGTATCTACAAATGGGTCATCATAATATAAACCATTGTAGAACAAATTGTTATATTCAGTTTGAGATCTGTAATCATATTTCCTAGTATAAGAGGATTGAGATCCATACATGTCATACTTGTGCCTCTGTTCTGGGTCTTTGAGTGTTTCATAAGCTTCTGTGATTTTTAAAAACCTTGCCTGCTCATCTTTATTCTGAAAAAAAAAAGATTTATTATTTATGCAACTTAAAACTGCAATATCGAATTTCATCGAATTTAAGTGATTAAAAAACCCATGTTAAGTAACCTCCTGTGGATATTACTGGGCATACTGCAAATGGTTCAAACTGTATCTCTAGTTCTACAAGACAATATCTTTCCACCTTCTGGCAGTATTTTAGTACATGTGCTTTTAAACTGTGAATATACCATTTAATTTTAAGTCGTTTTGATATGAATGGCAAACATACATTCGAATAGATTTACAGAAAATAAATCTGTTTTAAGGTCAGAGACAACCAAATAAATGATAGTAAAGGTTTAATGACACTTAAGGTTCTTCCAGACACTTAATTTGGCACTCAATCATATTCATAAATCAACTATATTTTTAAATTGAAATTAATTTTACTACAACAATCTTAAGGTTTTCTATACTGACACATTGCAATAGCTGTTCCAGTGAATTGATATTACTCTCCTCTGTGAGATGATAAGGATTTAGGTCATAGCACACCAAGCTAGCTGAGTACAGATTGATCAATGTCACATGCCTTAAGAACATTTTGGAGATTTTTCTGACCTGCAAGTTTGACAATGTTCTCCTTTGACCCAGAGCATAATGATATAATATAATTACAATTATACACATAACTTGTAAAAATTAAGATATGCATGTTGGAATTCAAACAGTGGCCCACCAGAGCAGAAGGTTGATTTCAAACCACTAAGCTGTTATTGCTGATGATATAAAACAGAAAGGTTAAACTTTTTCTTTGGTTCTAAAGCAACATTTTTTTTTACTTTTAGCAATAGTTGCGTTATTCTATATGCACTTAAACTATGACTTCAATTATATGATTCTCCTTGACATGTACATCAAAATTACTAATTGTGACTCACAAAACCAAATTTGGTTTTAAATTTATTTATTTATTTAAAGTTAATGTACACACAAAACAACAGAAAGGAAAAATGATATACAAAGAAGAAATGGGACGGCACAAAGGTACTGCTTATTTCTCTAAGTTCTTGTCCAGTACAACTGGCCAGATGCATTGCAGGTGTTGATTTAGTGCTGGATTAGTCTTGGCTGGTTCGTCTTAGCAAGGTTCGTCTCGTCGTCTCAGTGACAAACTGAGATTTTTAAGCCAACACTCCTCAAAACTTGCTATGGCCTTTTTGGCAGAGTTGCGCCTGTCTTTGCCGCGCTATATCATCACACCTATCAGAGAGTACGTTGCAAGTAGTTAAGTGACACTTGAGAAGATCCTTATAACACAAGAATTTACCCCCAGATTTGCACTTCTCCCCTACCCTACCCCTCCTTAAGTTCTGTGTTAAAAAACACTTTTAGGAAATTTGGAATCAACCAAACCTATAAGGAGCCCACACCAGCGCAGCTGACATGACACAACATTGCTTCTATCCAAACTAAGCTGTAGTTTCCTCTTCCAAGAATTTCCATATTTGGTTTTCAATCCTGACACTTGATACGCAAAATTGGCCATAAGCATCTCATATATAATAATAATAATAATAATTTATTTTATTCAGGATCATCCCATATTGGTTAGTAAAAACTTAATCTATGTGTTAGTGAGAGCTTATAGACTAACTTAAAAACTAAAACAAAATGCAGCTCCTGGGAGCATGCAGGCCCACACAGTGCAAGAAGTAGGGACAGTCTAACCTGGCCGCTATCATTCTCAGGATACTGTTGGGGCTGACACGCACCCTCTGCACAAATGACGATGCTCGCATTCGTATTATTGCTTGGAAGCAAGGAATGCGAGCCTCAGCAAACATCGCAGATGCACTGCAGAAGCGTGGCAGCCCCATCAGTACCCTGAATGCGTCATTGTATTGAACCTGACTGATAATGACGTCATAGTATGCGTTGGTTGTACAAAATTTGAGTGACCTTTGTGTTTATGTTTTAACGGTTTATTTAAAAAAAAACTCTTTTTTTTCAAGCGGAATAGCCAACGAATATGCACGCCACCTGATATTAAGTGGTACACAGCAGCCCAAGCATATCCACATAAAACCTCAACTAGGACGGAACTCCTATCTGAGATTATAAATGCGTTGCTACTCCTGAGGACGAAGTTGGAATGCCTCCTGTCCAAATACAATCCTCCTTTTGCCTAACTACACCCTTCAAACCGAAACACGGCAGTTCTCACACTGCTGCCTCACGGTAGAAAAAGGCGAAGGTGCACGACAGCGGTGGTGCAGTCACAGGCGGGCCTTCGACATAAGACTCTGCCACCATCGTAGTAAAAAAGTATCTCAATTGAGTTGATTTATTATGGTATGTAACAATATTTGTTTTTCATAGACAAACCTTTGAATAATGTACGTGTCGTTGTTCCCGTCCACTGGAAATATGCATTTAATTCATACAACACTAATAGGCACGTTTATCCAAGTTGGTAGCATTTGGTCCAAATCGTTGACGCAACAGTCTGCGGCTTAACGGTAGCGTGCGGTGATAGGAACTATTTTGAATACGTAATTAGTTTATTCCGCTGTAGATCGTATTTGAGCAGGAAACAACGTATTTTATTTCGATAAACATTCATTATTAAGTAAATCGAAGTGAGACCTTAAAGTGGCGTATTTCTTGGGGTTTCCGCCGATTAAATATATAGAACTGATTTGAGTTACATAATTTATTGCTATTTAATTCACGTGTTATATGAAACATGCAACAGATTAGAATAATAATCCTGATTTTTATGGTTGTAGAAACTTATGACGAAGGATCGCATGCGGTAGCAGTACTCGCTGTGTTTCGGTTTGAAGGGTTAGTGGTTAGGCAGACTTCATGGGAAACGAAGCGCTCATCTTCAGATAGGACATCGGTCCTTTTTGATGTGGGATGAAGAAATCCATGAACGATGATCATTTAAAATAGTGGGTTGCATGTTTGTTTGTTACTCTATTAATAAAAAAAACCGCAACATAGATATGATTTTTTTTGTATACAGAATAATTTTGTATTAAAGCAATTTTGTAACGCTTTATTTTTTGAATTAATGAAATTCTTACAAAAAGCCAGAGTAACATGCGGACAAGTCGTTTTACGGCTAATGGTCACAGTAACCAATGGACATTAAATTAAGACATAAAACGCAAGTATACGTAAAAATTTCGTATACAGAACATTTTAGTATTTTGTATTAATGTAATTATATAACGCGTTATTTTTTTAAATCACAAAATTCTCGCAAGGAGTCAGAGTAACAAGGCTTGACGGTTGATGGTCACAATCACCAATGAACATTAAATTTAAACATAGGAGTTGCCAATGTATTACGTGCTGCCGGTTGTGAAGAACTCTGCCATATTATGCCTTTTTTGAAAACCCTACGGTAAAACCTATGTATGTATGTATGCCAACCTCAGACGAGTGATGTTCCACAATTTGTTACGTATTTAACGTATTAATTACACAACAACGTGTTGTTTTTGTATTATTTACCTTTTTGATAAAATTTTCTTTTCTCTATTTTCTTGCAAGATATTTCTCACGGCGGCGGTTTGTATATTTTCTGAACAAAAAGTATTACACTTTTAGTCGAGAGGAGTGATGGTGTAGTGGGTGAAATAATAGCCTCCGACGTCACTAGATCTGTGTTTCAATTCCAGCACGCACGTCTGAAAAACGTATTATTACATGTTTAACGAACAAAGAAAACATCGTGACGACATGCATACCTAAGAGTTTTCAAAGTCACGTGAATTCCGCCGCCTGAACTTGGCTAGCTTGCTGGACTCTATGCTCTAAACTCTCCCACCCCTTACGTCCAGCCCAGCAGTGGGACAGTGGGTTAATGATGTACCGTGTAGTCACTAATGGCGCCTTCATAGATGCCACATTGTCGTAGTATGCTGTATACTTGAATAAATCGAATGCTCAAAGGGGTCTCATTAAGTGCGTTTGTTGCACAATCACGTCTCGTCTCACGGGTCGATGAGTATCGTCGTGCATTTCTTATAACCTTAGAGAGTTCTTAATTACTTGTAACTACGCATCAAACGTGTGATTTTTTCTATGCAAAATTATTCTTTTTTTGCCAAAAAAGCTTTTTTTTTTTCATTTTTGGGATCACACAAAAATGAAGCCAATTTTGTGTTTTTTTGTATACTAAGGCCTGAGCTCTTGAAGCTCGAGATACGTCGAACTCAGTGGGTCGTTTGTGCCTAGTATTTTGTGTTAAAATACCTGTGATTGAAACTATGTGATAACATACATATGTATAATGTATCTTGTACTGCTCTACTCTACTAACTCTGCGATATTTCATCGAGTTAATTGAATTGAATCTTCGTCTGTAATGGAACGTGCATTATGTTCTTTGACATTACGTTATGACATGGTATTCTTAATTAATGGCTCTAAAAGAGCTCATTTTCCAAACCGGCAACGCATTGGCAGGTCCACTGGCGTTGCCCTTGTCTATAGGCGACATAGAATTTTGGCGAACTCGTATGCATGTAGGAAACCTCACAATTTTCTACATACTTTAGCGAAAATCAAGCAATTATTTACTTTAATAATAATTTCGAATAATTTGAGGTGTATGCAGAAATTTGAACCCGGAATCCTAGAGCGGGAGGCTAAAGCACTTAAAGCCAAGGAGGCGGATATCATCAATGAGAATATTCTTTTATTATAAAGCTGTAACAAACGAGTATACGAGTCACTTGATATTAAGTGATCTCTACAGCCCGTGGTTATCCTCGTCTAACCTCAAATAGGTCTGAAGTCCTATTTGAGGTCGTACGCGGATACTACTCCTGAGGTCTAAGTTGGAATGCCTCAGGTCCAGTGTATTCAGCCTAGACAAACCCTTAAAACAGAAACACAGCAGTACTCACCCTACAGTTTTACGTCAGAAATAGGCGCACTGTTTTTATATTAACAGAATAGCAAACGAGTATGCAGGCCACCTGATGTTAAGTGCAGTGACGCAGTCCGTGGACGTCCACACCTGAGGTTGTGTGTGGATGCGTTGCTACTCCTAAACAATACGTTGGAATACCTCCCGTCCAGTGTCTTCTGCCTAACCGCACCGAATTTCAAGGACTATCACCAAGCATTTACGGCAATCGAGGTTGCAGATTCCAATTTTTACCATACATTCTGTTCCACGCAATTCGATTAGGTATTATACACATTCGGTTGTTTATCTCGCCATCAGCCAATAACAGTACGTTAATACCGTGACGGACGCTGAGTAATTTGAACATTATGCTTGGGATTCTATTAACGGTACTCGCTTGCAATGGAGTGATCCCGTAACTTATACTAATTTATGGGCACAGTTTCTATTTGCATAGATGTATCATAACGCAGTGGCAAGTGGCTTAATTGTTTCTAACGTCCTATTTAAATATCATAGGCTCAGTTCGAACTGAAGTTTTGTTACACTTTTTTTATATTAACGGAGGCATCATAAACTCATTGTCGTCCCACTGCTGAGCACGGGTCTGTTCTCAAAGATGAGAGGGTCATTTAGGTCATAGTCCACCACGGTGGCCGAGTGCGGATTGGCGGACTTCACATGCCCTTGAGAACGTTATGGAGAACGTACAGGATAATTAATTCATACACGCACATAATTTCGAAAATATTGAACAGACAATATTTCGAGAAATAGAGGTGCGTGCCGGGGTTTGAATTTCGACCCAACTAGCCTATCACTCAGTAGACGGAGTAGCAAACGAGATTCCGTTGCTATTGAAAACGCGCTTGCAGGCGTGATGTTAAGTGGTCGCTATGGACATCCACATCTAACCGAACTAGTACGGAAGTCTTACGTGGATGCGTTGCTACTCGTGAGAACTTAGCTGGAATGACCCCTGTTCAGTATCTTCTGCTATACCATTCAAACCAAAACACAGCAGTTCTAGTACTGCTGCTTTACAGCAGAATCTACCATTATCATCAATATACTCGGCAATTCTTCGGACAACAAAGAATATTTATTCTAAACGTAGGTGAAATTACTTATTAATATGTATTACAAAATCAATTTAATTTATTAACTTCATATAGGTAGGTAGAAAGACTTTGAATAATTATAAGATCACTATATTACCCTTTAAGGAAACACGATGATGTCGTACACCGTTAATGCATGTGACAATTTCTATCACTCACAAAATTTCGAAAAATTTAATATGAAGGCCGGCATACGAATTTCGACGTACCGTGCATCGAGATACTAAACTAATAAGATATCAGTTACTAATATAACTGATTAATAGTCGAATACAGCGAACAATTTGACAAACAATTTTACAACCTAAAATGTTGCTTAATTGACGAACGTGACAAATAAATAGGCAAATGATTGGCCTCTATAAATAAACAATGTTTCGTTGGCTGTTGTTCGATTTGACGGATTTGCTGGCGCTTATCAATTCACGCGCGTGTTATCAATGCAACGTTTTCAATTACGCACTCACCGGTTGTACCATCACACGCAATATGAACGCTGCAGCTGATCGTTTGTTGGGTCGAAATAACTCTGATTCATTTGGAATGTTTAATGCATCTTGAATGTTGGTTGTGAAACTGTTATGTCCAGGGTAGCGTTGCGTATGTGCGTATCCATAGTAATACGAAATCAGTATGAGGCGTCAGACTATGGCGTCAGGTTATTGTGATATGGCAACAATAAATTGAAAGTGTACTTAATCGGGTCTTTGACGCCCTTATAGGAGTTTTGATTATTTCCACTCAACGACTTATACGAGATAGCCTAGTGCTTAAGCATCTCGACCCCGCTATGGTAGGCCAAGGTTCAAGTCCCGGCACGTACCTCTACGTACATATCTATATTAATCTCGAAATGTTTTCTATTTTAAATTTTATAAATTGCGTGCGTATTATGAATTAATTATTATTCACTTTAAGGGTGATGGGAAACAACTTCATGTTCTCAAATGCAGGTGAAGTCCGCCAATTCGCAGCATAGTCGTCTATGGCCGAAACCTAATCTCTGAGAAAAGACCTGTGCCCAGCAGTGGGACAACAGTGGGTTTATGATATACATAAATGACATCCAACGACAGTATTGTATTATTTTCTATTACAGTACAAGTACAGTACAATCGGGGAATAAAAACGACATTAGTTTCTGCCGTTTTCGCTAGAGGGTTTGCTAGTAGACATACGGAATGATCCTATATTCGAGTTCCGGAAACTATCAAAACTGTACGAGTACGAGTACGAGTTAGGGCATACTGAACTATAATGCCAAACGCACAAAAACAACTAAATCAATTTTAATACGTATATCACAGATAAACTGACCACACCACGCCACACTTGATCTTGCTCACAACACAAGAGTTCGTATAAATTAACCTGACCCTGTAGTTTATACGAATGGGTTTTTTGATCAAGCATACGTAATTTTTTTACTATTTTGTAAACCTAACAAACAGGGAGACGGGCCACCTGGTCAGTGGTCACCGTCGCCTATGGACACGTACAACATCAGGGGCATAGCCAGTGGATTTCCGGCCTTGAAGGAGAGCTCTGTTAGCGCCTTTCTTGATAAACCCCTTGTCATAGCGGTAGTGACTCAGAAGGAAGATTGAATGTGAAACGTACCGTTGAGGACCGTCATCATGGGCGCTGCCAGGATTATTTTCAGGGAGATGGATCTGCATCACACCAAGCACTGCTGTGTTCGCAGGAAAAGAGTAAATTTTTGACGAATAAATTTGAACCTCAACTTAGAAGCCTTCAGTTTTTATTCAAACACTAACCTAGTTTAAATAGTTTTTTTTTTGTATTTTATTTCCTGACAGGGCCCTCTTTGCACCCAGCTGCCGGCGCCCATGACCATCAATACAAATACACTGGCACACCACTACACTCCACTATACACTATGAGAAATAACTACCTACT
>DWKW01002634.1:0-10817 GCA_018250115.1 Doberes anticus
GTGTGTAGTAGTGAGCCAGTGAATATTAGTGTCCAAGTTCTTGTGTGTGAATACCTCGAGAGAAGCGGACATTACAATGCTTGCAGCCTATAAGAGACGCACCGGGCATTTCTTAACTGATAATTTTAAAAAGAATAGGGTGGTAACATCCAAACAACTACTTAAGCGGTACGCAAAGGGAGGTCACAGAAACTTTTTGTTTACGGATGAATTTTTTTTAAACAAAATTTTAAACTTTTGAATTTGGAATCTGTAATTTTTATACGATTGTTCGTTGTGTTTTCTTATTTTCGCGCCATAATTGTGCAATATTTTAACAAACAAAATGACAGTATTTATACTGAAAGCTCTAAAGAAGCTTCCAATTAGTCAACAGTGTACAACGTGGGCATTATCCGACTTCTGTGATGGTTTGGTGGGGTGTTAGCTATGAAGGAGTGACTGAGCCATATTTTTGTGAAAAAGTTATCAAAATATCGGCACAAGTGAATCAAGATACCATTCTTGAGAAGGTAGTTAAGCCCTTAACAACGCCATGTTCAATAACCAAGAATGGTCCTTTTATCAAGACTCTGCGCCGGGTCATAAAGCTCGATCCTTTGTTAGAAACGAACGTTCTGGACTTCATCAGAGCTGAAGACTGGCCGTCATCCAGTCCTGATCTTAATCCACTGGATTATGATTTATAGTCAGTTTTAGAGAGTAAGGCTTGCTCTAAACGCCATGATAATTTGGAGTCCCTAAAACAATCCATACGATTCGCAGTGAATTATTTGCCCATAGAAAGAGTGCGTGCTGCTATTGATAACTGGCCTCAACGTTTAAAGGACTGTATTGCAGCCAATGGAGACGATTTCGAATAAGCTTTATATATTTATAATGGTTATATATTAATGTATTAAACTAACATACTGTAATAGTAATAAATGTTACGTATGATAAAAAAAAATGTTTTTCTTTGTAACAATATTTATGGCAAGACTGAGTATAGTAAAAAGAATCAATCCGAACTTTGTGTTTAATTTTATTTTTTATATTGTTTCTGATCCCAAAATTTATATTTTACACACACAAATTGTTTGTGTTTTTTATATTATCAGAATAGCTGCTATAAGCTCGAACTAGATTGGTGCAGTACTTAACAGCTTGGTTTGTCTGTAATATGCGACGTCATGTACTTGGTAGTACGATTAAAATAATAATATTGTATTTTTATTCGTATGCCGCAAACAGCGGCGCCGCTTCGAGTGTCTTAATATTGTATGAACAAAAATACTTACCCTCTCTCATATAAGCTGCAGTAAGCCATATGACGCTCAAATATGTAACTCCAAATCTCATGATAACTCCAATTAAGAAGCGGGAAAACTCTTACAATCTGAGGCCAGCCTGGATCGGTTTTCTAAAATAAATAATAATTATAAATCCGTTGAAGAGACAGTCGGAAAGCCGGATATCGTATTGATTTATTCGGTTCAAATAGTTTTCTTTTGCAGTTTTGTTTTATATAGTCGAAAAAAAATTTTTTTTTACCATCGTTTCGAAACTATGCACCCGATTTGACCTCTTAGAACTTATACGCGATTTTTGGATAATCCATTTTTGCAGATTTTGTTGTGATTCGTGAAAATTATTATATATATATATTATATATTTTGGGACTTTCTTTTTAAATACGAGCATGCAGACTACCTAATGTTAAGTGGTCACTGCAGCTCATGGACCTGCACATCAAACCTTGACTAGGACGGAAGTCAAATGCGGTCACATGCGGATGCGCAGTTGCTCCCGAGAACTAAGTTGGAATTCCTCTTGTCCGGTGTGTTCTGCGTAACCACACCCTTAAAACCGAAACACAGCAGTTCTCACACTGCTGCTTTACGGCAGAAGTAGATACAGCGGTTGTGAAGCGGTACACGAATCTTTGACGTGACTTCGATTCTACCACCATCGTGGTTTCACCACCATTCACACTAAACGAGTAGCAGAGGAGCACGTAGGTCACCCTAATGTGGTCTCTGTGTATAGGTACATCGAACATTAAATAGTCGTAGACGGATTTGTTGGTGCCTTGAGGTCTAAGTTGCAACACAGCCACCCTTCAGACCGGAATACACTACTGTTATTCAAAAGACTAAGGGCAATGATCGTACCGTTACGGGCGAGCCAAGCTGGCCAAGCGCGGATTCACATGCATTTGAGAACATTTGTTCCAACTCTCAGGTTTTCTCACGATATTTTCATTCACCGGTAAAGCGAGTGATAATTAATTTCTAATACGCACATAATTCAGAAAAAATTATTAACAGCTTTCGAAATTAAGAGGTGCGTGCCGGGATTTGAAGCCTGACCCACCGGCCACCCGAATCACTTCAACTAACTAAGCTAAGTATACCACCATAGATTAATGCGATCATCTATATAATTAGGAGAAAGTGTTTTTGGCTGTTGTGTTTTACGACCGGTTGCCACGTGACGCCAAGATTGTAACCCTCCTGGAGGGCTTGGGAGCCGCCGTTGACCTTTCGGTTCATCCGCCGTCATCCCTACTGCCTGCCCCTCCCTGGGCCCCCAGTACACCCACGATCTCGCCTCCGAATATGTCGGAGAAGCTCGCGAGTGAGGTTTGATAACGAAGTTTCCATCTCCGGCCTTGTGGTCCGCGGGAGGTATAGATAATGCGATCGTCTATATAATCGATTCCTATTGCTATCAGTTTAAAACCAACCTGCATAATATTTAAATTTTGGCTGTGTGGATCCGTCTTCCTTGTCCCCAAAAGACAGGCTTTGAGCTTCTTATCCTCATCCAATAACTTCTGCAGCATTCCCTTCATTTCTCCCTCTGTTACAACTAATTGAACGCCATAGAACTCCTTTATGTACAGTACGAATTCCTCTATTTCCTTGAAAGGTCCTTTCGTGCGTATGTACACGACTTTTAAGTCTTTAGCTATGTTCTTCTTTTGGTATATCTCTTGCAGAACTTGTATAGTGGCGTCTAGGAGCACAGTGCAATCTTTGCCTCCGTTGAAAGACAGGAACACTTCGTCGAGATCAAATCTTTGAAAGCACTGTCTAAGAATCTGAAAGTTTAGAATGATTTCCAAATGTAGTGTCTGAAATACGTTTGTTAAAATTTGAAAACTTAGAAATTTTAAAATCTTGATTAAATAGGGAAAGTGAAAGTGAAGAATATATTTGACCGTGGTAGCGTTACGGCGACGGCGCCACCGCTGCGCCTATTTTTGCCGTGTCAGTTCTACTGTGTTTTGGTTTGAAGGGTGTGGTTAAGCATTAGTATTCCACACTGGACGAGAGGAACTTAACGTTCTCAGGCGTGCAGGTTTCCTCACGATGTTTTCCTTCACTGTTAAAGCGAGTGATAATTCGTAATACGCACACAATTTCGACAATTTAGAATAGATAATATTTTGAGAAATATGGGTGCGGATTTGAATCTCGACCTGCCATAGCGGGGTCGAGATGCTTAACCACTAGGCTATCACTCGCTTTGGTCTCACTACACTCAACTAACTACACCATGGGCTGTAGTGACCACTGTAATATCAGGTGTCCTGCATGCTCGTTTGCTGCTCGTGAACTATGAAAAAAAAATCCTCTCAAAAAATATATCTCAAACAACGAAAGTCAATGAGCAAATCCATTTCAATGGCAAATCTTTACTTGTAGAGCAAGCCAAAACTAATACGCTGCCTATTATCACAAACCATTTAAAATAAAGTAATGTACTGTTGGCGAACTTCACATGCCTTTGAGAAAATTATGGAGAACGCTTGGGCATGCTGAGTTCCTCACGATGTTTTATTGTCTTGATCATCATCAACCCATTATTGTCCCACTGCTGGGCACGGGTCTTCCCTCAGACATGAGAGAGTTTAGGCCATAGTCCACCACGCTGGACAAGTGCGGATTGGCGGACTTCACATGTTTTTGAGAACTCTCAGGCATGCAGGTTTCCACAGGATGTTTTCCTTTAGCGTTAAATAATATTTCGAGAAATAGAGGTGCGTGCCGGGGTTTGAACCTCGACCCACCGAAGCGGGGTCGAGATGCTTAACCACTAGGCTATCACTCACTGTTTTATTGTCTAAATTAATTTAATAATTAATATTTAATACATACATAATAAAATTTAAAAAAAATTAGAGGTCCGTGGCAGAATTCGGACCATGTGAGTCTCCCGCTTTTACTACAAGGCTATATAATATAATATAAATATAACGATAGATAAAGTGCCCAGTGGTTAAGAATCTTGACCTGTCATTTCGGTAGATCAGGGTTAAAATCTCAGCAAGAACCACTAATTGTTAAAAATGAATATCACTTTTTTCGACGGTGAAGGAAAACATCGCGAGGAAACCTGCATGCCTGAGTTATCCATAATTTTCTCGAAAGTATGTGAAATGCACCAGTTTGCACTTGGCCAGCCTGGGGGACTATAGCCTAAATCTTCTCTGAAAACGAGCGGAAAATGAGTCACCTCGACTCGTTTTCCGCAGTGGGACGATAATGGGTTGATGATATAGATACACGATCCTAGAGTTAGGCCAAAATCGTATCCCATCGCTGAAGATCTGTATGTAACCTAGTTGTAATACCTTCCTATATCATCACAACTTTCTGGTAATGGTCCCTCCGCAAGACTCTTGAGCTAATGCACACTCTGCACAGCATTTAAAAATTTATAGGATGCAAACCTGTTTAGTCTCTTCTAAAACAGCTGACACATCAAGCAGATCCATATTATCTTTCCCAGGATTCCGAGGTGCTACTTGTGGAATACTGCAATCAATTGGTTACACAAAATTTAAATTCATAATCATTATTAAGTTTATTTTATTTAAGGATAGCATTTGCTGAGATGTAACATCCTTTTTGAAGTGCCCCTCACATCAAAGTTTGGTGTCTGTAAACAAAAGTTTGATGAACTCTACTTGTGTGAAGATATGGAGTTGTACATACTAAACCCCATTTGAAAGTCACTCTCCATACCATAAATTAGGTGTTTCCCAAGACTACTTTCTACAAGGCAGTGCAATCTCCATCATCTATGGTTTCAGTGTGGCATATTTAAAAATGAACAAGTATTATTTATTTAAGTAACACTTTTTTACAATGTTTATTTTTGTATCCTTTTCAGTCTATTATATTGTTTGTACATAAAGGACTAAATAAATCAAGAAACTGTTACCTCTACTCGTATTGAAAGCACTATTAATACTGAACAATACTCTATAAGGATGAAAACATAACTTGTAATATGTGTTTTCCTGTTGTGCAAAATTTGTTCAGGTAATTATTGAATGGAACAATATGTATGCGCTGTTCAAGGAAAAACATTGTTAGAAAATAGCAATTATGGTTCTGTAAGTTCCTGTACTTCATTTCACTGGTTATTGTGTGTTTCTACTGTATTGAGTATAATTTCGAATTATCAGAAGATTCTTACATCTTCATGAAAAATAGCTTTTCTAGAGTTCTGTTGCAATAAAATTAAATGATTATTTTGAGGCTGGTTTAGTTATTCTTAGTATTAATAATTAGTAACAATAACAAAAAGAAACAAAATACTTTTCGAAAATCTTACTTTATTTTTTTGTAGTTACCATACAAATTTTTTCCATTATTTAATAAAAGTTTGGGTTTACTTACATCTAAAATGTGTTTTTTAGATTTTAAAAAGTTCTTTGTACATTTCCAATCACTGGAATAAAGTTTTATTCCATGGAATAAATTATATTCTTGCAAACATAGAATGAATATTACAACTTGCCTCGGATTAAGGTAAATCAACATTTTTATGAGTTTGATTGCAAATTGTTATATTACAAGAACAATTTCATGTCAATATATTTTATATATACGATATATGAATACGAAAAGTACTTTTAAAAAATGTTTTGCATGTGTATGGGAAAGAACAAAATTTGGCAACATAGCAGTCACAAATTTTGCCTCATACAATTAATTGCATACAATAATTTGGGGCCAGGATTAAAGTTGGTCAAATCAGAGTCATAATTTAAAAATGGTAGTGATCAAAAAGGTTATCTGAAATGCAATTTTTGCCAAAACAGGTCTTTTTAATGTGTACAATTTGTCCACATACATATATTTTGAATAAAAAGTTTTTTTTTTATGAGTTCAGAGTTTTGCTTTTTTAATAAGCACTGTCCTTGATCTTATTCATCTACTACAGCCTTGTTGTTGATACCTTCTCCCTTTTCTGTACATTTTCATATTGTAGCTTGTTGAGGTGCATTATAATTTTTATTTCGGAATTTCAGGCAACAAATATTTGTAGGACTTCCAGTTTCAGACACCTAAATTTCTACAAATCCTTGTCCTTAGCCATAGTTCAAGTAGGAGATTAATAAATGTTGATCCATATGGTGGTAACTTGTTTTGCTGCTACGATTCTGAAGCGAAGTTTTTGTTATTATGTATCTGTGACAGCCATAAATACATTGTGCTCCATTGTGGGTTTTTCTTTATTTTTAAGATCATTAAGACACAGCTAACAGCCATGGCATCTGGTTATTAGTATTGAGCATACATATTTTTGCTATCCACCTTTATTGTTCTCCAGCTTGTTTACAGAAAACCAATAATTTTTTCAAATTAATTATATGTTAGTACTTTATTGAAATAGAAGTTTCAGGTGCTTTCTACACACAACTTCTTCGATGGCGGTTCACAATCCTGTTCATTTACACCAAACAACAGTTCTTTTGTAAGTCTAAACGTAATTTTCATCATTAGCTTTTTGGGTGAAACATCCCTTACACAAAAAATATCAATTATTAGTGATGTTATATCTCGTCCAATATGATCATTAACCATCTGCTTAGCTGTTCCTGTAAAATCTTCTTCTAAAGTGAAGCAGTACAAATAAACAATAATATCGCAGTCAAATTTATCATATAACCTCTGATCATCCATCAATCCATTGAAGTATTTCAAAAACTGGACAGCCATAGCTGGTAAATTCATTGTGACATATATTTTAGCACCTGACCCTAATTTCTCCTTTCATAAACAATAGTCTGTTAAAAATTCTTTAAATGTATTGCCAATAAAATCTTTTCCATCCTGATTGTAGGATTTGAAAAAAGACATTTTTACATTATTGTGTACAGCATTGTGATTCAACCACTTAAATGAATCTGGATTCAAATCATTAGCAAACACTCTGCACTTTTTTCTAGCAGCCGGTACTGCAAATGGACCAACACCACAGAAAACATCAAATAAGACATCACCTGGCTTTAAACAGTTTACAATTCTCTCATGTTCCTTTCCAAGCCGTGAGTTCCAATATACCTTGGATAGATCAAGTTGAAAGTGGCATTGATTTTCCTTAACCGTCACTATGAAGTCTTTATCGCCTGCAAGTACCTCCATTTCAAAAACTCTATACTCATTATCTATTACATTTATCTTGTTCACAACAGTTCGACAATTCTTAATCTTGTCTATCAAGACTTGGCCAATAAGGGCTTTGTATTCAAGCAAGTTTTCAGATAAGTTCAGATGTACTATGTGTCCTATTTGAGTAAAGCCACTTACTGTTTCCTTATCCTCTGGTAACACAGCTTTGAAGATATCAGCAAACTTGAAGTTATCATATGTCAGCTGTTTTTCTTTACAGCTGAAGTTGATTTCTGTGATGTCGTGTTCACCTAGCGATCGGCGGACATCTTCGGGTATATCCGACCAACTAGTGACATTTCCGGGATTTAGGTAAATACATTTTTGAAATGGCACGTCTGCATCGTCTAAATTTTGCACTGGCTTAAACTTCTCCAACTTGAGGACGTATGATTTGCAGATAGACTGAATTTTATTGATTTTATCTGTTGATAGCTTCAGCAGAGGTAATGTAACCTTATGCGAAAACTTCTCCCTTTCCAGTTGCTTCATACCCCGCACAGAATCTGGCACTAACGCAATATTCGTATTTTTTGACATTTTTGCAATATAAACGCTAATGGCACCACGTAAACGATTGAAAAACATTACACGTGCGAAACTTTAGAAATAAGCATTTTGTACTAACCTATATCAAATACAATTTATCAGCGTGCAATCAAAACGTCGACACAGTTCACCACAGTTTGGTTTTTATACATGAAACAGTTTTAGTAATAAAAAAGAAATGTGAGATTTCCGATATTCCAAAGTCCTTGCGCAAGCGTGACACTTCGATCTCTTGTCAAATGTGACACTAGCGTGATGGTGGGCCATGATCGCTGACGTTGACAACGGTATAGTGATCAAGTTCTAGTCATCTAATGCATTAGAAACATCTTTAATATAATTTATAAAACATTCCGTGGTTATCATACTCTTTGAAAATCAGACAGGCATTTTTTTTGGAAATTTACAAATCATATCGCATTAAACAATCCTACAAAAATTTTGGAAAACAGTTTGTGCCATTTACAATAATAAAATTATGAATTCTTGTCACTTGAGATAATCATAATAAATAAAAATTGCACCTATTAGATTCGTGCAACTAAAAAAAAAACTGTTTTTAAAAGTAAAGGTCATCGTATATTATAGGGTCTACCTAGATACTCAATTTGAACAAGTAATTTGGTCGTTCCATTTTTTCGGTGGAGAACGAAAAACTAAAATCACCGAATTACAAACGAGCGTGCAGACCATCTGATGTTAAATAGTCACTGCCGCCCATTTTTATCTAACCGCTATAATATAAAACCTCAAATAGGTCGCTTCTTTTATATCTATATAATAAATATCTATAATTTTTTAAATGTTTACTTGAAATTTTTATAATATTAAAGGTACCTATTATGTACAAATTAACCAAAGTATCATAAGCTTAAAATTCAGAAAAAGATTAATTCATCATCATCAACCCATTATTGTTCCACTGCTGAGCCCTGGTCACGATGTTTTCCCTCACCGTTTAATCAAGTACTAATTGATTTCTAATAAGTACGCAATGTGAACTCGACCCACCGGAGGAAAGGTTCGGTCCAGATTAATTCAACACACAGGTAACGAATACTTGATGAAGGTATTGCCATACGTTAACTTTACCACTTGATGAAATGTAATCTTAATGGTTGGCTTGTGATTTAACTTAAGGTCTTCCAAAGTCACTTTACGATAAGCTAGTATACATGAAAGTAAAATATTTATTCAATTTGTACAACGGATAGTTATCCTTCCCTATGTGTTGTGCAGTTATTATTGTACCACTACGTACTATGGAACAGATGTTTCAATAAAATAAGTAAGCTAGATATTTTAAAATGTTACTTAGAGGTTAGCAAGTGAGAGGGTAAAATACTTTCATGTCTCTACCGTCACGATAATCATTAAGCATTTGCGAAATTCATATTTTAAGATTTGCGTTAAAGAAAAACAAAAACACCTCGAAATTACTCGAATGAGTTTCTATTGAAACTTGCCAGACTTTAATTGTATGTTACTTCGTGACAATAGCCGTTGTTACATCTAAAACTGTAATGATTTGACATTAAATTGTAATTTAGTTTATACGGCATTGTTCGTAAGGTAAAATTAAAAAATAATTATACATATAGCTTAGTTCAATCATGAATGTTGAATAAAGCAAAAACATTAATTTGTGTTAATTTTATTGAACAGTTTTTTTCCATTTTCATCAAAGAAATATGACATATCATGCTAATAAATACTCTTACTCACGGACAAGTCAGAAAATTTATTACATCTTTCAAACGTTCAAACACACAATTACAAATGTCGCAAAGTTTAATTAAATTTGAAATTGGATTCCTTTTTGATAAAATCGGTTACTATAACATTCTCACAACTAAAAGCATTCCTATTTGATTTAAAACACTTGTTTCGCTTTTCCGCAACCGTTATTACTTTAGCACGTTTTACACTCCTGATTCTTTATTAAACTTGGGAACGCAGTTTGTTAGGGCTGTTGCTGCTCCCGAGTTTTTAGTTTAGCCAATGAAAGTAACATATTTATATGTCGTCTTTAAAAACTTTAGAATTTCATTATCATCCGAGTCAGGTACATAATTACCGTCATGGCAATTATAATAACTGTATAGTTAGGTATCTTTGTCCTGGGTGTAACGATTTTTAACTAGAAGATACTGGACAGTAGGTAAACCAATTTAGTCCTCAGGAGTAGCAACGTATCCACATACAACCTCCGTCCAAGTTGAGGTTGCATGTGGGGATGTCAATGTGCTGCAGTGACCGCTTAACATCAGGTGGCCTGTATGGTCCTTTGGTATTCTGTTAGTATATGTTAAAAAATGGTATCTATGCTATGTATACAGACATTAATCATATTAGGTATATTTGATAATGTTGTATAGAATTGTAAAGGATTGTGTTTTTATTAATTTACGCAAAACTAAACTATGGTTGAAGAATCTTACGTTGGACTACGATAGTCGGAGGCTTGCCTGCGTCCACATAACCTCTGCACCTGCCGTAGCAGTAGCGCATTGCTGTTTCGGTGCTTAGGCAGACTACCGGACGGCGCGGCGCGGCGTAGTAGTCGCTGTGTTCCAAATTCGTAGTCCCAGTGCATCAACGTACAATCTCTTCGACTTTGAGACTTTCGACGATGACTACTGTACTACTGCAGAGTCAGACAACGAACTGGACATCGAACTTTAATCGGTATCGAGGTTTTGCCACTATAGGGGCATTAATAATAATAATAACGCTCCACACTCACGGCCCCACAGTAGGTTTTATTTAACCTGTGTCGTGGGTGCCATGGACACACACAGAAACAAGCACACA